>ML790667.1:249959-268623 GCA_009831015.1 Picea engelmannii | reverse complement strand
GAGGGGTTGAAGAGGGAATGTTGAGGCAGTAACTCACAAAAGGTAGAAAATTCTTGGGCAAGGAAGGGAAGTGAAATTGGGCAGAGTTTCATTGTTCTTATGCCTAGTTGTGAAATGAGACCATTAAACCTCCTTTTATATGACAAAAGGATGGTTATTTGGTTGGGGGATGGGATATAGCAAGTGAATTGGTTGGGAAACCTCCAATAGCCCATGAATTCAATCGAATTCCTTACAACTTTTTAATTTTTGCAACTTTTGGAGGTATACACAGGGTGTGTATTGTGAAACAAGCATATGTACGCGGGATATCTAGCATGCAAAAAGTGTATGTACACAAGATGTAGTGGTGCAGAGCGTGTACATGCTCTAAAAATTGGTTTTTTAAGTAGATCTTCTCAGTAGTGATTTGGAAAATTATGCAAGTAAGAGGGCCAATGCCATGTATTCATGAGTAGGGAATTTTAGGGCTATAACAGATGCCCCCTAATATATGAAGTTAGAAGAGAAAGTGATGGCCAAAATACATTACAACATCTTCACCAATGCACAAAGTTGAGTGAGCTCAAGACCAGAGTTCGGGAGGTGCCATATGCAAAAAAAAAAATTGTCTCTCCGAGGTGGGCATACCCATGCTCGGGATGAACTAAATCATGGATTCCAATCAAATACACCACAAATCCATGTCATATAGATATATACAGTTTAGCTGCAAGGAATACACATAGGATATACATCTCAAATCAGTCCAAGATATACAAGCATAGTATGCATCTTCAAGAAGCTAGTGATGCCTACGACTGGAGATGAGGTCTTCATAGCTCGAGAAACAACTTCAAGATATTTAAAAATTAGGTAGGAGTACATTGGTAGTGTATAACTCACTACCCCAAGGTCTTCGACAGTATGTCAAGAAAAGACTAGAGGATATCGATGAACAGGAAGAGAACTTCGTTGATTTTGAATCTGGATTTGACTGGACTCTCAAGATGGATGAGTCATGAAATTCAAGAGACAAACTGTAGAAAGGCCAACTCAGATTGGGTAAAACTTCCCTTGGACAAAAGTATGAAAGATTATGAGACTTAGGCAACATGAAATTAACATAAGTTTGTGATGCAGGAGGCAAAACAAACTCTCCATATGTTTGGAAGAGTAACCAAACGGAGGAGGACACAACTCTATGTAGCGAGAAAAATTTCCTAAGGTCATACTAGATCCAAATGCTTGACGAACAAATGAAAGGATGTTCTTTGTCCAAGGGTGACTCTCTTTGCTGCCAGAAAAAGAATGTGTATTTCATGTCCCCTCTTTTTGGAATATTTGATTTTTTTGTCTTTTTCAATTTTTAAAGAGCTTGAAAAATAATAAAATAATGCTACGTTAGAAAGGAGAAATGATTATCTAAAGAAATCATACTATTTCCAAGCGCATGGAACATACTAATGCTCATAGCAAGGAGACATGTGCAAGAAAAGGACACTCATGGAAAATTCCTCCATGGGTCAAGGTGTCGGGTCACAAAGGCAAGAAATGTTGCAAGACTTGCGTATAAGGAATGATTCAAAGGTTTAGTTGAGAGAAACATCGAGTTGATATTAGGCCAAAGACGCAAAGAGGAGACCCACAATGAAATTAAGCAAGACACAGTGAGGCCCGTTCTATGTATTTTTTTACGACCCCATAGAAGGTAAGCTCGGTAGTTTTTTCACATTTAGAGAGTCTGAAAAAATGAAAAAGAAGACTCCAAGGAGTACCTTTTTCAGAGATAGTCTAGCCGGTTCTAAAAAAGGTTAAAATTGCACCGAAAATACGTCTATTCAAAACCATCATAACGAGTGTGAAAAAGACAAGATCACTCGGAAATCTTTTCAATTTTAAGGAGTCTGAAAAGAGCTTAGCTATGGACTCACAACCTTTTTCTGAGTTTAGTCTCCTTAGCCTGAAAAAGTATAAAAGTAACTGAGGAGAACTCTCCCGGCGAGACAAATCTCCCGAGGTGTACCTTTTTCTTCTATAATCTACAACCTAGAAAAAGGGTTAAAATCATGCCAGTAGATGTTCTTCTAGAAACATTTAACGAGTGTGAAGGAACAAGGTCACTCGATGATCTTTTCAATTTTAGGGATTCTGAAAAGAGCTTAACTATGGACTTTGAGGGGGTTCCTTTTTGTAAGTAATCTCCAAGGCTCGAAAAAGGTGTTAAACCAAAACCAAGGTGAATGTTCCTTTTTCGAAGATTTAGTCCCTTAGGCCCGAAAAAGGGTTAAAATTAGTCTCGAGAATACTGTTCTAGCGAACCAAATTTCCTAGAGCATACCTTTATTCGTAAAATTATCAATCCAGACCGAAAAGGGGTAAACTACTGCCAGACAGATGTGCCTTCAAATTTGAGTTTGGCGAGCGTGAAGGGAAACAAGATCGTTGCAAAATATTATCATTTTTAGAGAGTCTGAAAAGGGATTAAAGAAGACTCTAGTGGGATACTTTTCTCAGTTAATCCAGATGAGATTGAAAAGAATAAATACAGTCTGGTTGGATGTTTCTTTCGAATTCAAAACAATCTTGAAAGACAACAAAGAGTTCTCATTTAAGAGTCCTGAGGGTAAGGCCTAGGATGATGGTGAACAAAATATTGAGGCTTCATTTCGTAATCATGATAGGACTAACAAGGACTCCCAAGCCTATAGTCATTACTGACAACATGGATGCCAAAAATTCAACAAGGATCTACCTAGGGTATCCATGTAAAGGTAGACTATACCACCCAATTACGACACTTCTAGAGAAACAATGAAGGTTATGTGTCACACTTCAGTGGGGTCGATCCTATGGAAAAGAGAAAAATGCAACAAGATGCAACAAGTGAGATGAAATCCTAACTTATATACAAAAAGTTGGAAAAAATGACTTTTACCAAAAGATTCCAAGAAAGTGACCCATCCCCAAAATTTACCAAACTGAAAGAAAAGGAGTACTGGAACGACCAATAGAAAGATTATAAGTGAAAATGAGTGATCACCAAGCCAGGAAAAAAGACAAAGGGGACCAAAAAGGGTAAAAAAGGACAATTTTTTTTATAAATAAGAACAAACGGCTCATTTTTACTATTCCAATTTGAAAATCAACCAAAAGGTGAAAATACCCCTTTGCTAAAAGAGTGGATTTTGGGAGCTTCAGTGGAAAAAACGACCTTTTGTTTGGACCAAGTAAGTACAAATCACTCATAGTTGCAAGTTAATTCCTTATTTATGCTTTAATTTTTTGTTTAGAGGGGGAACACTCTTGTAAAAAGAGAGGCCCTGCGTGAACGTGGGATGTCCAAGGCCATCCCACGTATAAACTCGGGCATGAAACCAATAGCCCACATATATACACTACTGTGTACAAAAAAACCCACGTACACCTTTGTATACTTTAAGAAATAAAAATAAAGTATTGACTCTGATCCATTTTTACCATGAAACAAGATGTATTTTCATTGGAGAGAGAGAGAATGAGGAGTTTGACCTTCTGGTCAAAGAGGACCTTGTAGCCATTTCTACACTGAAACAATGTGGGTTATGGAAGTTTTTCCATTGTCCATTTATGAGGGCACAATCGAGGCTGCTCAATGCTCTTGTGGAGTATTAGCATCCTGATGCAGAGGATTTCATGCTAGAGGGTCAATCACTGACCCTGACCATAGAGGACATTTACTTCTTGACTGGCCTCTTGAGAAGAGGCAAACCAATTAACTTGAGGAATTTTCCTCTAGAGCCTTTCAACATCGAGGATTACATTTGGATGTAATGTGAGGCCAGCACTGAGAAGGTAGGATCTCATGTGCCAATCCACAAGATCACCATCCTATCTCTGCATGTGATCTCACTTTTGATCGGGTGGATTACTGGATCCACAACCCTTCAACAGGCCTCCCGGGCACATATGCATTGTGCCATTCAGTGTTTGGAGGCCACCATCTTTGAATGGAGTATGACCATGATGGTATGCATGAAGAGACAAATTATAGAGTATCAGCGGTGTACTAACAAGAACTTTGGGTTCGGTACTATCTTGTGCTCCTTATTCTTCGAGAGGGTGCCCAGTCTGAGTCCTAGAGAAATAGTACA
The DNA here is from genome assembly GCA_009831015.1 of Picea engelmannii. NCBI lineage: Eukaryota > Viridiplantae > Streptophyta > Pinopsida > Pinales > Pinaceae > Picea > Picea engelmannii. The sequence continues at coordinate 264,511 of ML790667.1, read as the reverse complement.
GGGGCATGTGGCCTCCTTCCTAGTAGTGAGTATGTGGGCAACATTGATTCCTAGATAGGGTGGAGGGATGACCATAGAGGCCTTCGATGAATTTTTTTTTGACTGGTGGGAACATCAGATCTTGGTGATCGAGGATTACCTTATGCAGGGATCAACTTCACCAGATACCTAGACATGCTTGTACCTCCCAGCGAGGAGTGAGGTGAGATAGGTAACATATTTTTAAGTTTATTTAATTTTTAATTTTCAAATATATCCTTTTTATGTGTGTATAAAGTACTAACTCATGTATCTGTTATGTACATACGTGGGGCTTGTATGAACAAAAAACTTTGCTAGAACTCTACAATGTCCTCGACCTGAGGCAGGACCAACAACATCTGGAGGAGAAAAAACTGTAGGGGGACCCCTAGCCAGAGAGGCTGAGAGAGTTCTACGATGAGTGGATCGCAACCTCACTGCGCTCACTCGTGTTTCCCCTATGGCCGAGATCGAGGATCTCCTCTTTGCTATGCAGCCTCATGTAGTAGGGGTGCCTCAGACTTGGGTCTAGTTATTCCAACGTTTGACAAACACCATTGTACACTATAGAAGGGACAATAGGCCTCATCCTTAGATAGCATTAGACCATTGATGTGCTGAGGGAACTTTTTGTACCATATGTATATTTTGAGGGCATAATCCCAATGATGTATACTAAACACTTTTGAGGCTCTCATGCCCACCTATGTACTCATGACACTATTTTTGGACACACACACACACACACACACATATATATACATATTTCTTATCTTATGAATGACATTTTACAAATGTATTTACATGTGTATGTGTGTGCATGCCAATCTAAAACTTGATTAGCTAGAGTATCTGTTAAATGATTAAATTTCCTAGAAACATGGATATACGTAATGTAATCAAAATATCATTCGAAGAGATGTACCCTAAGAAATCATCGGTGCAAAGTGGGATCATAAATGCAGTAAACCCCATTTAACTGGGACACAACCATCTCAACATCTAGGTAGACTCGAAGGTGAGAAATTCCATGTGACAAAGCATCATGAAGAAATTCTATCACTACATTGTATTCGGCAACATTGTTCGTAGCGTCGCCTAGACAAATACCTCAAGAAGATAGCAACTAGCCTCCAGGTGATAAAATCACCCAAGCTGTGGAAGCAAGCCTCCGAGTGCATTGTATAGCGCCGTCTGCGAACCCAAAATAAACCTACGATTCACTTGACATATGCCACAATGACAAAGAAGACATAAATACGTACACGTCCACAAAAACAAAAAATACAATAAATGTATAAGAAGCTATACATATATAAAAGAAGTCACCCAAGTGACCAACTTAAGAGTAATACTTCTTAAGGTAGAGCCCATTTCTAGGCTTCTCCAAGGCATTTCCCTAAAAATCAACCAGAAGGTAAGTGCCCTTCTCCAAGACCTATTTCACAATGAATGGTCCAAACAACATGGGTTTGAACTTGCCTACCCCCAGGGGATCCTTGTCTTGATCATAGACCAGAACAATATCACCTTCGAAGAAAATCTGAGGATGAACAAACCGATCGTATTGAAACTCAACTCGTTGCTTATGAGCCTCATTGGCTAACTCTGCATCATGATGCTGATCATCGAGTTGCTCTAGATATAGTAGGCGTTCCTCAACTGGTGAAGTGTCTGACAGTAATTCCATTGCCAACTTTAAAGAAGGAATATGACACTCAATAGGAAAGACTGCTTCTATCCTGTATACGAGTTGAAAAGGTGAAAAACTAGTGGCAGTCTTCACAGACGTTTGGTAGGCCCACAATGTTGAATATAACATCAAATACCAATTTGACTTGGAAGAATTGATCGTCCACTGAAGAATAGTATTGAGAGGCTTATTCACAGCTTCAACCTAACCATTTCCTTGCGAGTAATAAGGTGACAAATGTTCCTATTTGAACCCAAGCTTTGATGTTAACTCAGTCATCATTTTGTTTTGGAAGTGACTTCCATGGTCAATGAAAATCTCCTTCAGGATACCGAACCTTGCTACTATCTGATTAAAAATGAAAAGAGCCATTGTTTTTCCATCATTGTTGAATGATGGCATAACTTTGACCCACTTTTTGAAGTAATCTGCTGCTACGATGATCTAACGATGCCCCTCGGCTGAGGCTGAGTGACATGTATTAAATTAAATCCCCCACTTGGTGAAAGGACCAACAACAATGATTTGAAACATATGAGAAGTATGTGCCTGCATCTTCCGACAAAAGATCTGGCACTGGTGGCACTTCTTGATTGCCTCAACACAATCCTTGATTAACAAGGACCATAATTAACCTGCACGTAGAATATTTTGGGTTGTTTCCAACACAGAAAAATGACCTCCACATGGTCTAGTGTGACAGTCGTTCAAAATGATCTCTCCCTCTTCGTGGATAAGAAATCTCTGAAGAATGCAATCTTTGCCTCGAATATACAAAGTGTCATCGAGTATAAGATAGTTTTGTGTCTGATGTCGAATTCATCAACATTCATTACGGTGTTAGCACTCTGTAAATTTCCTAGAGGTTGACAGCAGAAGAAATCTACAAAATGTAACTTTATCCAACCACTTTTGAAGCTGGGATCTATCCCTTCCAACTTCAGAGAGGGATATCTCTATTAGATTTAGCTATGCTTCAAATTTCAAATATTAGGCTAGGTAAATAAATAAGTCAGTTTTTTGTTGTTGTGTTTGTAGAGTTGGTTGAGACAATCTACACATCCATTAGGCTATGGGGTCTGTGTTTTAATAAAATACGAAATACAAACCAGAAACGCAAAGGGAAAACTTTCATAGGGCGAGATAATATAGTCACTGGATCTTTTAATATATTAAATGATGAACAACATAAAATATGAGAAAGATAATTTTAACAAAGAAGCAGTTAAGAATTTCTTTATTGAAAACACCAGAAGATAAAACACTAAAATCTTATGAGTCAGAAACAAGGTATACGAGATAAATCCTGCAACATTCATTACTCTTAAAGATTAGATTCAGAAAACAATATGATAACAGAGCGATAATAACATTCAACTTAGAGAGAAAAACATCACCAGTGAGTACACGCAAGAATCTTGTAAAAGTGCCTCCTTTTATTAATGGAAGATCTCTTCAAAAGATTACAGTCTGATAGCGTCAGGGTGTGAAGATCAACAACCCTCAATACTTCGAAAGGTGAAGTATTTATAACTCAAATTACAAACAATCCTGTCATTAATGACCAGGACGTGCTAAATCTATATTTAGCCTAACTAACTTAACAAATTTCCTAAATCTAGGAACTGCTTGATGATGTGGTGTAACTACATGTTGATTTCTGGGTGGGTCGTTGATGAAGCCTCTGCACGACATCATCTGACTGGATGAATGAATGGACTGGGACAACTCATCTGCTAATCGATCAGATCACAGAGTTGCTCCCATCTAATATGACTGGGCACATTGACTTTGAGCAGCCTTCGATACACTTCGTCCATTTCTGTGTACTTGGTGAATGTAGGCTTGGTGAGGAAGATGTATCGAATCTCGTGTTGGATACTGATGTCCCATTGGAGGGCATCTAGGAATGACTTTCCAGTGATGCTCCCTTGAATTCCTACAAACTTTGAACTGTCCTTAGCCACTTCGGCTAATCTCTTCTTGTAGTCTGGGAGTGTCATCAATTTATCATTGATTACTTTCAGACTAGGAAGACCTTTCTTCTGTAGAGCTTCAATCTTACTGAAGAATCTTTGTACCCCCAGGTCCATGGCATGAACCTTTTCTTCCAACTGAAGCATTAATCCTCTCTTGGTCAAAACTTCTTTTGAGCTCAAGGATGGTCTATGTTCTGTCTTCAATCTTCAGTTCTTCCAGCTCTTCCCTGGTCTTAGAATTGAGGAACTTGATGATCTCGTTTGCCTGTGTTGGCATGTCTCCCAATTCTACTCTGATGTTCTCAATGGCTTGTTTTCTTCTCAGTACCAACTCATTCTGCTCAAACATGATTTGGATCATGGGCCATATCTCGTTTATGGACTTAGTGATGTCTGTCCATACATTCTCTTTAACCTCAACCAAAGTCTTCCCTGCCACTGTATGCTTCCTGAGCTGTTGTAGCTCCTGCTTGAGCTACTCTGTCACTTGCTTTTCCTTGGAGAGGCTAGTCTGGAAGGAAGTTTTGAGTTCTTGAAGGTTCTCAACTTCCTTTTTAAGCCTGCTGATCTCTGTTTCCTACAGGTTCATCTTTTCCATGGACTTAGCTAGGTCGGTTGTCTTCTCCTGTGATGTCAATGGAGTCGCAGATGGGATTTCTGTCACTGACACTGTGCTCACTCCTGAAATTGGGATAGCACTCAATGGAATGACTTCCATTGGCTTCAATTTCTCTTTCTCTTTTAATAAATTTTCCATCTCAGCTTCCATTTCTTTAAGTTGTGCATTCTGCTCCATGAGCAGCCTTAGCATCTCATCTTTCTCTCCTTATTTCTCTGCTATCTCCTTCGCCTGCGAATCCTCTGTGGGCAGGATTTTCAGTTGTTTTCTCAAGGAGGCTATGTCAGCATTTTTCTTCTTTATCATTTCCTCCGCTACTTTGACGTTCGAAGGATCATAACCGATCTTGAGGACTAGTTCCTCCAAAGTCTTGATCCTATTGTCCTTGGCAAAGGACGATATCTTCTCCATCTTTAATTGTGTTTGAACATTGTTTAGGGACACCTGCAATTTCGACGTAGCAGTAGAAGCATGTGCTAGAGTGTAGAAAACAATTTCCCCTATCTTCTTGTGCAGATCCATTTGATCAGTCGGATGCACATCCTTCATCTAGAATTCAAAGGTGGCCCTCTTGTAGTCAGTGATCACCTTTGGATCTGGCACCTGTGCCTGGAGGAATGCCATATGCATTCTGCCCTTCTTGGTGTCGAATGCTGACAACAGCCTATGTTGCGCAGTCGATGTCTGCTTCCAGAATTGGGTGCAAGTACTGTTGGTCAGGGTCTGGTTCCTTTTCTTTATTAGCTCATACTTCTCGAAGATACTCAGCTTCGGTTCCACCTTTCCTGGTTGGGTGGTGAATGGAGGATCTGTAGATTTCTCCGTCACTGCCAAGGTTATGGCCTTATGGAGGCTCGAACCGAAGGGTGACTTATCAACCTTGGTTGTTGTTGTAGACGAGCCTTCTTTTTCTCTGGTCGGGTCATGAACTACAACAGTCTTAGGCCTCTTAGTATGTAGCTGGAATTCTTCGGATGATACCTCCATGATAGGTGGAGATAAATCTTATGGAGGCCTTTTTTCCTTTGGGACCCGTGGCGTGGTTATTTGAGATACAGTGGTTGTGGGACCTTGCTGTTCTACTTATACCAATGTGTTAGGCTCCCACACTGTCTGATTTGAAAATTTTTCCACTTCAGGCCTAACTTCATGAACATATGGGATGTTCTTGTTCTTTACCCTCATCTCTGATATGATCCCATATGGATCATAATGCCATGGGAATCTCATGGAGAACTTCATCTCCCTCAACATATTGTCTTCTTCTTTCCCAGCACCATGATTGTTGCAGATGAAGGAGCCAATCTTTCCTTTGATTCTTAGCTGCTTCTTTTTCTTCAATGACACGAAGTGGATATCATCGGAATTTATAATCTGCCTTATATATTCTAGAGAAAAAATCCTGGCAGGCAGATACTTGGGAAGATTATATGGTGCCAACTCGCACCCGTATACTCTGATCTCGGTGTAATCTTGATACAAGTACCAGTGCTCGATCTTCGTGTTGTTTGAGAGATGCAGGATTCTCTGGACTTCATCATTTATTTGAGGCTCGGGCCTGCCACCTAGCATGCTTACCACAGGGTGGTAGAATTGATTGACGAACTCCTTGAAACTAAAATTAGTGGAGTTGTGCTTGAGCAAGGAGGTCCATGTTGTGACCGCCTGAGGTCTACCATCTCCATCCATCTTCTGCATGGAAAAGCCAAATTTATCCACTTGGAAGAAGATGAACAAGTATGGTAGTACCGATGAGTATCTAAACATGCCTTCCATGCCGAAATTCACAAACTATTCGTGAATATTTTCTTCCAAGAATGTACTGAAGTCAAAATGGCTAGTGGGCTTTTCATCAGTAGAGAAGATGGATAGAAAACCTAGAATGGGTTCATCTACCCACTGATGAGAATAGTATCTTAACAAAGCACAAAGGGATGAGATGAACTGGTTTCCCTTATTGGAGAACATGGAAGATGCATAAGGAGGATTTGTGGAGGGAAATTGAGTGGATGGAGGAAGGAAAAGCTCAAATATTTGAGCTCTTTGGGGGAAGGTCATTTTCTGGTATAATTCTGTGAGAATTTCCAGGTTGAATGGAGATGCAGAGTCGGCTCGGGGAATTTGCATCATCTGGTCTATGGATTCGGGCGTGATGAGGAACAGGATCTCTCTGGATGAGGAGATGATGGCTCTTTGTTCGGGAATATAGTGGGCTTGACACTTAAGAGAGAACTCGGGAAAATGGTGGATCTGAGGGAAGAGGTAGAGGGGTAAATTGGACTCCCAGAGTCCAATTTCATCACTCTAGTCTAGGAAAACTTCCCTGAGCCATGACTGGAGGTCTGAGAAATCAAAATCGCATTTGGTATCTGTGATTAATTGGTCTTTATCGACCAGTGGGATCTTGTCCAGGTTGACAGGAGGCGGGAGAAACAGATTCTCCTCTCCTTCTGCTTGTTTGGATTTTGGCGCCATTTCTGCAACAGTACCTGCAATAAAACACAACTTTAGTGGGGGTGACTGACTGTGGATGAGGACAACAGATTGTAATGGAGGAGTAAGCGGTGAATTTATCTGGTGCAATGGGTGAATGGTGACAGTAATTGGGAATAATGGTAGTTTTAAGTAAAACGGGGGTCGGTTGGGCGCGGGAGATAGGTCAGCTGGATAACGAATAGATTATCCAATAATAAATGTCCAACGTATCACTTTGAGGGTGAGATGGAAGGTGACGGTGGCTGAGGGATACAGATGGGTGACATGGCGGCTATCGATTGGAGGTAAAAGTCATAGTAAGGGGCTTTCCATGAGCGAATGGGAGGGAAGGACTAACAACAGTTATGGGACACAACTAGTTCGGGAAAAGTGGAAGGTGACGTCCAAACATGACAGAGGTCTGTCAGACATCAGGAGATGACGGGACTCGGGGCCATTAGATCATTGCCACGTATAACAAGGGACCCGCCAGAGGAGTAATACCATTCCAGACCCCCCCTTCAGTTAAAAGTAGATCAATCGGGGGGGGGTCTGAAATACATCTTGGGCCGTTGATCTATGCGCTTTTTATCACTCATTCCGGACCCCCCCCCCTCCATTAAAAGCATAATGGATGGGGGGGTCCGGAATCCAATGTTGACCATAGATTTGAGCACTTGATCCTGAGCCATCCAGATGAGTGCGAGTCTTATGATCGATTCTGGACCCCCCCCGGGTTAAAATAAGAACGGTCGAGGGGGTCTGGAACGATTTGTCCACTGTAGATATGGGCACCATGATCAGGACCCTTGATATGTGCAGGGAGCATAAGTGAGGAGTAGAAAACACATGCGCCCGGGAAGAACTTAGGATAAATGCATTTTATGGGTTTTTCCAAGGTTTTTCAAGTAGACACCACCATGGGGCTTGACCAAACGATCTTTTAAGTATCTGAAACATGGTGCAACACTTACATCAAACTAGTTTTTATAGAAATGGAGCAACTAGCCTATATTCTAACCTATCTTCCTATGACAATTAACCCCGATTAGACTGTTGGGTTAAGAAATTACTCTACCCTAGGTCTATCTGACCAAGATTAGATAGTCTGGCCAGATTTATTCACTAATATAACCTAGACACTTTGGCTAAGATTAAACTGTTTATCCAAACTCATTCACTACCCTAGCAATATCAATTTAAAAAGAACTTGGCCATGCTTGAAAGGTATGGACCAAGTTACTATTATTGCATGGGGCTTTTATTGAATTCTTTTATGCCCTCTTTTCTTTTTCTTTTTCTTTTCTTTTTTCTTTTTCTTTTCTTTTTTTTCTTCTTTTTTCTTTTTCTTTTCTTTTTCAAATTATTTGCAGAATGAAATATCATTTGTCAACAAAAAATACTAGAGACATATAATATCCCAGTCACTAGTTGATCCTATAAATTATAGGATGATAACAACGGCTCCACCAGGGGATGGTACTTGCCTTGTGAAGTGCCAAGAATCCTGGTTCCTTCCATTCTGAAAACTTCTGCCTAGTAGCCTTCGTTGATTGATTGGTTTTATTCTCAAAAATGGGAAGAACAGTGGTCAGCAGCTTAGGGCCTTCTCTTCGGGCTTCAACCAACTGACTAATGTTATTCACTCAAAATGGTATGTACAATGGTGATTGGAACTCGCGCTTCTACTCAGGTGGCACGTAATGCTTTAGCATTCTTCCATTTATAGGTCCTCCTGGCAAATTTGTCCCATCAGCGTTGTTTAGCAATAAAGCGGTGTTCCCCCTGAATGCTTGAATCATGTATGGACCTCTCCACAGACTGTCAAATTTTCCATGCTTTCCCTTGACTTCATTTCTGGCATCCCATCTCAGCACCAAATCTCCGAGCTCAAAATCATCCTCCTTTTTTCTTTTTTCAAAAATCTTCTTGATGCTTTCTTGGATTACTTGAGTCTTGTTGAAAACGTCTTCCCTAGACTGCTGCAAATGGATCATCTGGTTGATTCTTCTCTGTGAGTCATTTGGCTCAGCTTGTACATCTTGAAGCAACTTCATGATAGGGACTCCTAAGGAAGTGGGGAAAACCGCTTCTGTGCCATAGACCAACTGGTATGGTGACATACCAATTGACCTCTTGGTGGTCAGTCTGTCAGCCCACAAGGAAAACACCAACTTGTTATGCCATGATTTCTTGTTTTCCTGCAACATTTTCTTGATGATGTTTACCAATGTTTTGTTTGAAGATTCCGCCAGCCCATTCCCCTAAGGGTAGTAAGCTGTGGAATGTCCCAAACCAATGTGATACTGGTTGCAGAAATCTATGAGCTTCTTCGACCAAAAAGAAACTGCATTATCAATTATAATCTTTCTAGGACATCCAAAGCAAGACAAGATATTATTTTCAAGGAATTTGATAATAACAGAGTCAGTGGCTTGCCTACTTGGTACTGCTTTGATCCATTTGGTAAAATAATCGGTGGCAATGAGAATCCACCTATGCTGGCCTGAAGAAGGGGGGTGTATTTCTCCGATGAAGTCCAGTCCCCATTGCTAGAAAGGGGCTTCAACTGAGATCGGTTTCAGGGGGAGAGGAAGGAGTTTCCTTTTTCCTTCAAACAAATGACATTGATGACATGCAATCACTCTATGATGCACATCAGCGAACAGGGTGGGCCAATAGAAACCAACCCTGAGGATTTTGTTGGCTGTGACCTTCCAGTTCAGATGGCCACCACATTCTCCTACATGAAATTCTTGTAACACTTTGTCAGCTTCATCTTTCAATAAAAAATTTAACAGAATGCCTCCAAGATCTTTCCAATACAAATTGCCTTCTAGAATACAAAATTTTAAGGCTTTCAACTTTAACAATCTAGCTTTAGTCTTAGTCAAACTAGGGGGAGCTTGTAAATTTTACAAAAGGAATATAAGGTTTGCGTACCATGGAGAGTTGAGAAATACCTCTCTCACGCTTGGAGTCGCCATCTCGCCCTGTTCACCTACTACAGCTAAAAAATTAATGTCAAGAGCATGGAAATTTGATTCAGCCGTTAATTTTGCTAGACCTTGACCTTTGATTAGTTTCGTAGGCTTAATCTCTATGTCGTATTCTAAAATGACAACAATCCATTTTCCCTTTCTTCCATCCGGATTGTCCTGGGTCAAAATGTCTTTTACTACCGCATTCGGAACATACACAATGGTATGAGAATGGAGAATGTAGACCCTAAAATCTTTTATAGCTTTCACCAAGGCAAAATCTTGTTTCTCCATTATCTTGTAATTCAGAGAAACGTCTCTTAACGCTTTACTAAAGAAAGATATGGGTTGTTCATACCCTTTGTTGATCTTTTGTAGTAAGACCATTGCTATAGTATGTTCGGAAGCGAAAGAAAAAAGATATAAATCCTTAGTAAAATCAGGACTGATTAAGACCGGGGCCTCTGTGAGTGCTCGTTTGACTTGTTCGAAAGACTTTCTGGACTCAGAGTCCCATTTTATTTTCACATCTTTTTTTAGCATATTTGTAATGTTTCTGAGGAGTTCTTCTAGATTGGGAATGAATCTTTTTAGAAAGTTTATTCTCCCGATAAAAGACTGTAATTCTTTAAGGTTTCTTGGGTGTTCTAATTTTTGTATTTCCTCGATTATGCTGGGGTCAATTTTGATTCCGTCCTTGGATATGATGTGTCTTGCCTTCCTCTACTTTGAAAAGGATTTTCTTAGGATTTAAAGAAATCCAAAACCTTCTACATTTCTCGAAGACTTGTCTGAGGTGTTGCAGGTGTTCATCATCAGATCGGGAAAACACAATTACATCATCTAAATAGACGACAATAAACTTACCCGATTCTTCCACAAAGGTGATATCCATCGCTCTCTAGAATGTGGCTCCTGCATTCATCAGACCGAAATGCATTTTCACATACATGAAAGTGCCCCATGGTGTGGTGAAAGTGGTTTTGTCTTGGTCATATGGGTGGACGAGGACCTGATTGTAACCCGAGAAACCGTCCAACAAAGATATTCGACTAGATCCGACTACCCTTTGAAGGACGTGGTCCATTTTTGGCAAGGGGTAATTATCCTTCAGGGAGACCTTATTCAGATTTCAGAAATCTATGCAAAGTTTGATTTCCCCAAATTTCTTACATGTAGGGACCAAATTAGAGACCCATTTAGAAAAATGCAAAGGGACTCTGATTTTGGCATTGTACATTTTTTTGATTTCCTTTTCTATCAGAGGGAGCAACTTGGGATTTATCCTCCTAAGTTTCTGTCTGAATGGTTTTTGGTCTTCCTTTATTGGAATCCTGTGTTGTATGATGCTGGTATCATAAGCTTTCAAATCCTCATAACCCCATGCAAAGACATCTGAATATTCTTTGAACAACTCAATGTATTTGAGCTTTTGCTCTGGGGGTAATGACTTAGACAGTTTGACTATCCTGGGTTTCTCTTCGGTCCCTATATTACAATCTTCTACCTCTTGTACATGTGCTTCAATTTTCGGTTTTTGGCTACGTCGTTAAAATAAAACAAGTCCTCTAAAGGAACTAGACCCCTAGGAAAAACGTTGCTTTTCAAATGTAAAACATTGGCATCTATTTCGTCGTCGCCTAATTCTCCTGAATCTATGCTATTTACACTATCAATTTCAAAATCAGATCTATTTACATTTTCATCTTCGTTCTCTAAATCTATATTTGTACATTCAAAATCATTTTTACACTGCAAAAAGTCTTCGATTTGATCATCATTACCAAAAACTTGCCAATACCTGATATTGTCGGGAACGGTTGGTCTGCATTTCACCTCAACAGTGTATGGGCGAGTCGGGTGGAAAGGAATCTTACATGTGGTTGATGACATGGCCAATCCGTCCGCCAGAATGTTTTGTCCCCTCGACATTACTTGCAAGTCAACATCAGTGAAACATCTAAGGTCATCAAGAATAGCATTTCTATAAGATCTAAGACGTGGGTGTTTGGAAACGTACTCACCTTTGATTTGCTTGATTATCAACTCAGAATCACCTCTTACCATAATTTGTTTAGCAACAACTCTTTTCAAAAGCTTCAGACCGAGCATCAAGGCTTCATACTCAACAATATTGTTAGTGCATTGGAAATTTAACTTGTAAGAATGGTTTTTTGAATACCTGTTTCTGTGATTATGTAGCCAGACTCCTGCTCTAGCTCCTTCTTTGCTCACTGCTCCATCAAAATCCATGCTCTAGAAATCTGCCGGTAATTCCTCAGTTATCACGTTTTTCATCCTTGCTACCTCAATGGTTTCTTGGCCTTCATCTTGACTAGATGTATCTTCTGCTAGTTGAGTATCTTGTTCTCGTGTCACCATCATTGGACAAGATAAAAGAATCCAAGTCGGAATGCGCAGAGTAAAGAGGATAGTTGTGCGGATTTTCTTGGCTACTGACCAAGTATTTCATCAATGTTTCTCTATATAGCCTTCTTTGTTGCTCGAAAATTGGGATAGTGGCATAATACATGTCTAGCTATAGGGTACCTCTCAGCTTAGCCCCCCAAGACCAGGATAACAACATTCCATACTTCAGAGGAATGTCTGCAACTACCACATCCATTACCATGCTCTTCGCAGGAATCTGAACTAAGGTGATGCACAGGTCCTTGATCAAACCAATACATCTAACTTTATTGGAGTCGAATGAGTGTAAATCCTTGTAAGGTATGGTGACCTTCAGTCCCAGTTTCTCCATTACTGCTTTAGGCATCAGATTGTGGGAAGCACCCGAATCCAGCATAGCGTTATGCAAGATCAGGTCATGTATGTTTAGACTGATGTAAAAAGGAGCAACATCACCAGTATCGTCTCAACCATCTACTTCAAGTCCAAACAAAAGTTTGGGTTGATCATTAGTAAGATTCACCGTGTCTGAATGATTTGTTGATCCAATGGTTAAGGCCTTTGTGCCTATGTCAGGTTCAATGGTCAGTGCTTTAATCACTTGTGAACGATAAACGTCTTTGTTCATCAACTCAGAAAGTGGGATGGGAATTATTACTTTGGCCAATTCCCCCTCAAGACTGAAGGGTGTAGGAGCTCTGCCTTGGCTCATCAATTCTGGTTTGTCCACCACATTCTTCTGGCCATAAATACTTGGTGGATTCATAGGTGAAACCTCGGGCTGTGACGATCTTTTCAGAATAGTAAGGTTTTTCTTCACGGGATCTTCAGCAGTACTCTTCTAAGGAATCTTCTCGGTAGATGGCTCAGAGGCCTTCTTGGTTTCGACTACCTTCTTCATTTCAATTGTCTTTTTTGGGGAAACCCCTTCTATCTTTTTACTCCGCAGATTATACTGTCGGTGTACCTCCAAAATGGAATTTTCGAATGCCTGTTGTTCTTCATCTTCCGCTTCTTCACTTACTTTTGTTTGGTTGAGAAGAAAAAGTTCTTTCTCTTCTTGGGTAAGGAAAATAGCTTCGTTATCGTGAATGCCCATGATATTTATGTGAGTATCCTCTAGTTCCTCAATCACTTCCTCCCCTTCATTAGCATAATTTTCTTGCAAGGGAGGTCTAATCCATTGATTCAGACCTCTTTGCTCTCTTTGATCCCTAGGATCTCGCTATCTGATTTGAGGAGGGTTTCTCCTGAAGTTTGGATTCTGAACCTGAGGAGCTAGTGGGTTATCTCTTGGAGGATTTCAGTCTGACACAGTAAGTCTTTCCATCATTCTTTCCATTGCTCTGGCTAAAGAATCCAATTTTGAATCTGAGGTTGATGTGGAAGGTTCTTCTTTAATCATGACTCTCCTCTCTGACCTCTGATGTGCCCTTTTTTCCAACAAATTGGCCTCCACACTTATTGCACTTTTCTGCATGTCTTCCAGGGTGGTAGAATTTCTTTCCCTTAGTTGGTATGACATGTCAGTGTCAAAGCCATCGGGGAATTTTATCAATTCCAAACCCTGTGGAGGTTTGATTTCAGCTGGTATTGCATTATACAAGTTATTGAAACGAGTGCAGTAATCTTGCACTGTCTCACCTTGATTTCTTTTGATATTTTCGTATTCTGAAAATTTTTGCAGAGGGTTTTTCTTTACCTCCCATCTGTCTAGAAAACTCCTTTGGAACGCGGTAAGGTCAAGGACTGAGGAGGCACGCAACCCTTTGTACCATTTTTTAGTGTCACCTATCAAACTTTGGGCAAACAATCTCATTTGAACGTCAGCTTCGTCTACTTCATGCAGATCATAATAATCATTCATTTTATCTATGTGTTGTTGTGCGCTCAAAGGTTTTATCGCATCGAACTGTGGAAGTCTCGTTTGGTAGTCCTGGGGCATGGCATGAAGAGGTGGAGTCAACACCAAGGGAGCATATCGAGCTGCCATGATATGCAAAGGAGGTGGGATAACATAATGGATTATCGGTGAGGTGGTGATTGAAGACGAAGACGTGGAGGGACTGGATAATACTGAGGGAGTAATTTGCGGTTTCGTGGTGGGAGACAGAACTTCAGGGGTTCGAGGTTGCAAAACGGTTGGGTCGAAAAATATTTCAGTCGAAAAACTACTTGACCGTGTTCTAACTAGGCTCTATTGGGAAAAGGTGTCAGAGTCAGGGTTTTGAAAGGTAACAAGGTCTCCTGAAAAGGAAAGGGACTTATGAAAGGGAGTATGACTCACTGAGCCTTCAGCTATGGTCTTCTTCCTTAGTAATTGTTCTGGGTTATCTGTCACTATCGCAGGTTCTGGGTCTGGATGAGATCGAGTA
>ML790667.1:204025-245155 GCA_009831015.1 Picea engelmannii | reverse complement strand
CCCCCCCCCCCCCTTCAGTTAAAAGAAGATAAGTTCGGCGGGGGTCTAAAATACATCTCGGGTTGTTGATCTGTGCACTTTTTATCACTCATTCTGGACCCCCCTCCATTAAAAGAAGAATGGATGGGGGGGTCCAGAATCCAATGCTGACCGTAGATTTGAGCACTTGATCCTGAGCCGTCCAGATGAGCGCGAGTCTTATCATCGATTCCAGACCCCCTCGGTTAAAAGAAGAACGGTCGAGGGGGTCCGGAATGATCTGTCCACCATAGATCTGTGCACCACGATCAAGAACTTTGATATGTGTAGGGAGCATAAGTGGGGAGCGGAAAACACATGCGCCCGGGAAAAACTTAGGATAAATGCATTTTATGGGTTTTTCCAAGGTTTTTCAAGTAGACACCACCATGGGGCTTGACCAAACGATATTTTAAGTATCTGAAACATGGTGCAACACTTACATCAAACTGGTTTTTATAGAAATGGAGCAACAAAGCAACTAGCCTATATTCTAACCTATCTTCCTATGACAATTAACCCAGATTAGACTATTGGGTTAAGAAATTACTCTACCCTAGGGCTATCTGACCAAGATTAGATAGTCTGGCTAGATTTATTCACTAATCTAACCTAGACACTTTGGCTAAGATTAAACTTTTTAGCCAAACTCATTCACTACCCTAGCAACATCAATTTAAAAAGAACTTGGCCATGCTTGAAAGGTATGGACCAAGTTACTATTATTGCATGGGGCTTTTATTGAATTCTTTTATGCCCTCTTTTATTTTTCTTTTTCTTTTCTTTTTTTTCTTCTTTTTTCTTTCTTTTTCAAATTATTTGCAGAATGAAATATCATTTGTCAACAAAAAATAGTAGAGAAAGATAATATCCCAATCACCAGTTGATCCTATAAATTATAGGATGATAACAACGACTCCACCTAGGGATGGTACTTTCCCTGTGAAGTGCCAAGAATCCTAGTTCCTGCCATTTTGAAAACTTCTTCCTTGTAGCCTTCGTTGATTGATTGGTTTTATTCTAAAAAATGGGAAGAACAGTGGTCAGCATCTTAGGGCCTTCTCTTCGGGCTTCAACCAAATGACTAATTTTATTCACTCAAAAAATGCAGGTGAAAAATAAAAATGGTATGTACAATGGTGAGTGGAACTCGAGCTTCTACTGAGGTGGCACATAATGCTTCAACATTCTGCCATTTACAGGTCCTCTTGGCAGATTTGTCCCATCATCATTGTTTAGAAAGAAAGCGTTGTTCCCCCTGAATGCTTGAATCATGTATGGACCTCTCCATAGACTGTCAAATTTTCCATGCTTTTCCTTGCCTTCATTTTTGGCATCCCATCTCAGCACCAAATCTCTGAGCTCAAAATCGTCCTCCTTTGTTCTTTTGTCAAAAATCTTCTTGATGCTTTCTTGGATTACCTGAGTCTTGTTGAAAACGCCTTCCCTAGAATACTGCAAATGGATCATCTGGTTGATTCTTCTCCGTGAGTCATTTGGCTAAGCTTGTACATCTTGAAGCAACTTCATGACAGGGACTCCTAAGGATGTAGGGAAAACTGCTTCTATTCCATAGACCAACTGGTATGGTGACATACCAATTGACCTCTTGGTGGTCAGTCTGTCAGCCCACAAGGGAAACACCAACTTGTTATGCCATGATTTCTTGTTTTCCTGCAACGTTTTCTTGATGATGTTTACCAATGTTTTGTTTGAAGATTCTGCCAGCCCATTCCCCTGAGGGTAGTAAGCTGTGGAATGCCCCAAACCAATGTGATACTGGTTTCATAAATCTATGAGATTCTTCGACCAAAAAGCAATTGCATTATCAGTTATAATCTTTCTAGGACATCCAAAGCGAGACAAGATATTATTTTCAAGGAATTTGATAATAACAGAGTCAGTGGCTTGACTGCTTGGTACTTCTTTGATCCATTTGGTAAATAATCGGTGGCAGTGAGAATCCACCTGTGCTGGCCTAAAGAAGGGGGGTGTATTTATCTGATGAAGTCCAGTCCCCATTGCTGGAAAGGGGCTTCAACTGAGATCGGTTTCAGGGGGATAGGAAGGAGTTTCCTTTTCCCTTCAAACAACTGACATTGATGACATGCAGTCACTCTATGATGTACATCAGCGAACAGGGTGGGCCAATAGAAACCAACCTTGAGGATTTTGTTGGCTGTGACCTTCCAATTCAGATGGCCACCACATTCTCCTGCATGAAATTCTTGTAACACTTTTTTAGCTTCATCTTTCAATAAAAAATTTAACAGAATGCCTCCAGGATCTTTCCAATACAAATTGCCTTCTAGAATACATAATTTTAAGGCTTTCAACTTTAAAAATCTAGCTTTAGTCTTAGTCAAACTAGGGGGAGCTTGTAAATTTTGCAAAACGAATATAAGGTCTGTGTACCATGGAGAGTTGAGAAATACCTCTCTCACGCTTGGAGTCGCCATCTCACCTTGTTCATCTGCTGCAACTAAAAAATTAATGTCAAGAGCATGGAAATTTGATTCAGCCATTAATTTTTCTAGGCCTTGACCTTTGATTAGTTTCGTAGGCTTAATCTCTATGTCGTATTCTAAAATGACAGCAATCCATTTTCCCCTTCTTCCATCCAGATTGTCCTGGGTCAAAATGTCTTTTACTACCGCATTCGGAACATACGCAATGGTATGAGGATGGAGAATGTAGACCCTAAAATCTTTTATAGCTTTCACCAAGGCAA
This sequence comes from Picea engelmannii, assembly GCA_009831015.1. Lineage (NCBI taxonomy): Eukaryota > Viridiplantae > Streptophyta > Pinopsida > Pinales > Pinaceae > Picea > Picea engelmannii. Next base: position 242,406 of record ML790667.1, on the reverse strand, counting down.
AAGCTTGCTTCTCCATTATCTTGTAATTCAGAGCAGTGTCTATTAATGCTTTACTAAAGAAAGCTATGGGTTGTTCATACCCTTCGTTGTTCTTTTGTAGTAAGACCACTGCTATAGTATGTTCGAAAGAGAAAGAAAAAAGATATAAATCCTTAGTAAAATTAGGATTGATTAAGACTGGGGCCTCTGTGAGTGCTCGTTTGACTTGTTCGAAAGACTATCTGGACTCAGAGTCCCATTTTATTTTCACATCTTTTTTTAGCATATTTTTAATGTTTATGAGGAGTTATGCTAGATTGGGAATGAATCTTCATAGAAAGTTTATTCTCCTGATAAAAGACTATAATTATTTAAGATTTCTTGGGTGTTCTAATTTTTTTATTGCCTCGATTCTGCAGGGGTCAATTTTGATTCTGTCCTTGGATATGATGTGTCCTAGCAGTTTGCCTTCCTCTAGTCCGAAAAGGCTTTTATTAGGATTTAAAGAAATCCCAAACCTTCTACATTTATCGAAGACTTATCTGAGGTGTCACAGGTGTTCGTCCTCAGATCGGGAAAACACAGTTACATCATCTAAATAGACGAAAATAAACTTACCCGATTCTTCCACAAAGGTGATATCCATCGCTATCTGGAATGTGGCTCCTGCATTCATCATACCAAAAGGAATTTTCACATACATGAAAGTGCCCCATGGTGTGGTGAAAGCGGTTTTGTCTTGGTCCTCTGGGTGGATGAGGACTTGATTGTAACCCGAGAAACCATCCAACAAAGATACTTGACTGGATCCGACTACCCTTTGAAGGATGTGGTCCATTTTTGGAAAGGGGTAATTATCCTTCAGGGAGACCTTATTCAGATTTTGGAAATCTATGCAAAGTCTGATTTCCCCAGATTTCTTACGTGTAGGGACCAAATTAGAGACCCATTTGGAAAAATGCAAAGGGACTATGATTTTGGCATCGTACATTTTTTTGATTTCCTTTTCTATCAGAGGGAGCAACTTGGGATTTATCCTCCTAAGTTTCTTTCTGAATGTTTTTTGGTCTTCCTTTATTGGAATCCTGTGTTGTATGATACTGGTATCATAAGCTTTCAAATCCTCATAACCCCATGCAAAGACATCTGAATATTCTTTGAACAACTCAATGTATTTGAGATTTTTCTCTGGGGGTAATGACTTAGACAGTTTGACTATCCTAGGTTTCTCTTCGGTCCCTATATTACAATCTTCTACCTCTTGTCCATGTGCTTCAATTTTGGGATTTTTGGCTACGCCGTTAAAATCAAACAAGTCCTCTAAAGGAACTAGACCCCTAGGCAAAACGTTGCTTTTCAAATGTAAAACATTGGCATCTATTTCGTCGTCGCCTAATTCTCCTAAATCTACACTATTTACACTATCAATTTCAAAATCAGATCTATTTACATTTTCATCTTCATTCTCTAAATCTATATTTGTACATTCAAAATCATTTTTACACTGCAAAAAGTCTTCGATTTGATCATCATTACCAAAAACTTGCCAGTACCGGATATTGTCGGGAACGATTGGTCTACATTTCACCTCAACAGTGTATGGGCGAGAAGAGCGGAAAGGAATCTTACATGTGGCTGCTGACATGGCCAATCCGTTCGCCAGAATGTTTTGTCCCCTCGACATTACCTGCAAGTCAACTTCAGTGAAACATCTAAGGGCATCAAGAACAACATTCCTATAAGCTCTAAGATGTGGGTGTTTGGCAGCGTACTCACCTTTGATTTGCTTGATTATCAACTCAGAATCACCTCTTACCATAATTTGTTTAGCACCAACTCTTTTCAAAAGCTCCAGACTGAGAATCAAGGCTTCATACTCGACAATATTGTTAGTGCATTGGAAATTTAACTTGTAAGAATGGTTTTCTGAATACCTGTTTCTATGATTATGCAGCCAAACTCCTGCTCCAGCTCCTTCTTTGCTCACTGCTCCATCAAAATCCATGCTCCATAAATCTGTCGGTAATTCCTCAGTTATCACGTTTTTCATCCTTGCTACCTCAATGGTTTCTTGGCCTTCATCTTGACTAGATGTATCTTCTACCAGCTGAGTATCTTGTTCTCTCGTGTCACCATCATTGTACAAGATAAAAGAATCCAAGTCGTTATGCGCAGAGTAAAGAGGATAGTTGTGCAGTTTTTCTTGGCTACTAACCATGTATTTCATCAACGTTTCTCTGTATAGCCTTCTTTGTTTCCTAGAAACTGGGATAGTGGCATAAGACATGTCTAGTTGCAGGGTACCTCTCAGCTTAGCCCCCCAAGAACGAGATAGCAACATTCCATACTTCGGAGGAATGTCTGCAACTACCACATCCATTACCATGCTCTTCGCAGGAATTTGAACTAAGTTGATGCACAGGTCCTTGATCAAACCAATACATCTAAATTTATTAGAGTCGAATGAGTGTAAATCCTTGTAAGGTCTGGTGACCTCCAGTCCCAATTTCTCCATTACTTCTTTAGGCATCAGATTGTGGGAAGCACCCGAATCTAGCATAGCATTATGCAAGATCATGCCATGTATGTTTAGACTGATGTAAAAATGAGCAACATCACCAGTATCATCTCGAAAATCTACTTCATGTCCGAACATAAGTTTAGGTTGATCATCAGTAAGATTCACTGTGTCTGAATGATTTATTGATCCAATGGTTAAGGCCTCCATGCCTATGTTAGGTTCAATGGTCAGTGCTTTAATCACTTGTGAATGATAAACGTCTTTGTTCATCAACTCAAAAAGTGGGATGGGAATTTTTACTTTGGCCAATTCCCCCTCAATACTGAAGGGTGTAGGAGCTCTGCCTTGGCTCATCAATTATGGTTTGTCCACCACATTCTTCGCCAGAAGTACTTGGTGGATTAATAGGTGAAACATCGGGCTGTGACGATCTTTTAAGAATAGTAAGGTTTTTCTTCGCGGGAACTTTGACAGTACTCTTCTCATGAATCTTCTCGACAGATGGCTCAGAGGCCTTCTTGGTTTTGACTACCTTCTTCGTTTCAATCATCTTTTTTAGGGAACCACTTTTGTCTTTTTACTCTGCAGATTATACTGTCGGTGTACCTCCAAAATGGAATTTTTGAATGCCTGTTGTTCTACATCTTCAGCTTCTTCACTCACTTTTGTTTGGTTGAGAAGAAAAAGTTCTTGCTCTTCTTGGGTAAGGAAAATAGCTTCGTTATCGTGAATTCCCATGAGATTTATGTGAGTATCCTCTAGTTCCTCAATCACTTCCTCCCCTTCATCAGCATAATTTTCTTGCAGGGGAGGTCTGATCTGTTGATCCGGACCTCTCTGCTCTCTTTGATCCCTAGGATCTCTCTGTCTTATTTGAGGAGGGTTTCTCCTGAAGTTTGGATTCCGAACCTGAGGAGCTGGTGGGTTATCTCTTGGAGGATTTCTGTCTGACACAGTAAGTATTTCCATCATTCTTTCCATTGCTCTGGCCAAAGAATCCAATTTGGAATCTAAGGTTGATGTGGAAGGTTCTTCTTCAATCGTGACTCTCCTCTCTGACCTCTGACATGCCCTTTTTGCCAACAAATTGGCCTCCACACTTATTGCACTTTTCTGCATGTCTTCTAGGGTGGTAGAATTTCTTTCCCTTAGTTGGTATGACATGTCGGCGTAAAATCCATCAAGGAATTTTATCAAGGCCAAACCCTGTGGAGGTTTGATTTCAGCTGGGATTGCGTTATACATGTTATTGAAACGAGTGTAGTAATCTTGCACTGTCTCACCTTGATTTCTTATGATATTTTCATATTCTGACAAAATTTGCAGAGGGTTTTTCTTTAACTCCCATCTGTCTAGAAAACTCCTTTGGAATGCGGTAAGGTCAAGGATTTAGGTGACACACAACCCTTTGTACCATTTTTTAGCGTCACCTGTCAAAATTTGGGCAAACAATCTCATTTGAACGTCAGCTTCATCTACTTCATGTAGATCAAAATAATCATTCATTTTATCTAAGTGTTGTTGTGCGCTCAAAGGTCTTGTCGCATCGAACTGTGGAAGTCTCGTTTGGTAGTCCTGGGGCATGGCATGAAGAGGTGGAGTCAACACCAAGGGAGCATATCGAGCTGCCATGATGTGCGGAGGAGGTGGGATAACATACTGGATTATCGGTGAGGTGGTGACTTAAGACGAAGATGTGGAGGGACTGGATAATACTGAGGGAGTAATTTGCGATTTCGCGTTGGGAGACAACTTCAAGGGTTCGAGGTTGCAAAACGGTTGGGTCGAAAAAGATTTCAGTCACAAAACTATCGGACCGTGTTCTAACCAGGCTCTGTTGGGAAAAGGTGTCAAAGTCAGGGTTTTGAAAGGTAACAAGGTCTCCTGAAAAGGAAAGGGACTTATGAAAGGGAGTATGACTCACTGAGCCTTCATCTATGGTCTTCTTCCTGAGTAATTGTTCTGGGTTATCTGTCACTATCGTAGGTTCTAGGTCTGGATGAGATCGAGTATAGACTTTCTTGGGAGCCAGATTTCTTTTTGATTTATATATATATATATATATATATATATATATATATATATTAGTTTTATGAGTCCGAAAATAATATGTACAAATTTAATCAACCTCTAAACATTACTTTCTTCTCAAATTTGCAATATTCCAGGAACAAACTTTCTTTTTAGGGAAAATAAAACATGAAATTATAAATTTTATGTTCATCCCCAGTGGAGTCGCCACTATGTTAGCACTCTGTAAATTTCCTAGAGGTTGACAGCAGAAGAAATCTACAAAATGTAACCTTATCCAACCACTTTTGAAGCTGGGATCTATCTCTTCCAACTTCAGAGAGGGATATCTCTATTAGATTTAGCTATGCTTCAAATTTCAAATATTAGGCTAGGTAAATAAATACAAATCAGAAACGCAAAGGGAAAACTTTCACAGGGTGAGATAATATAGTCACTGGATCTTTTAATAGCTTAAATGATGAACAACAGAAAAGATGAGAAAGATAATTTCAACAAAGAAGAAGTTAATAATTTCTTTATTGAAAACACCAGAAGATAAAACACTAAAATCTTTCGAGTCAGAAACAGGGTATACGAGATAAATCTTGCAACATTCATTACTCTTAAATATTAGATTCAGAAAACAATATGATAACAGAGTGAGAATAACATTCAACTTAGAGAGAAAAATATCACCAATGAGTACACGCAAGAATCCTGTAAAAGTGCCTCCTTTTATTAATGGAAGATCTCTTTAAAAGATTACAGTCTGATAGCGTCAGGGTGTGAAGATCAACAACCCTCAATACTTTGAAAGGTGAAGTATTTATAACTCAAATTACGAACGATACTGTCATTAATGACCAGGACGTGCTAAATCTATTTTTAGCCTAACTAACTTAACAAATTTCCTAAATCTAGGAACTGCTTGATGATGTGGTGTAACTGCATGCTGATTTCTGGGTGGGTTGTTGATGAAGCCTCTACACGACCTCATCTGACTGGACGAATGACTGGACTGGGACAACTCATCTACTAATCGATCAGATCACAGAGTTCCTCCCATCTAAGATGACTGGGCATGTTGACTTTGAGCAGCCTTCGATAGACTTCATCCATTTCTGTGTACTTGGTGAATGTAGGCTTGGTGAGGAAGATGTATCGAATCTCGTGTTGGATATTGATGTCCCACTGGAGGGCATCTAGGAATGCCTTGATAGTGATGCTCCCTTGAATGCCTACAAACTTTGAACTTTCCTTAGCCACTTCAGCTAATCTCTTATTGTAGTCTAGGAGTGTCATCAATTTATCATTGATTACTTTCAGACTAGGAAGACCTTTCTTCTGGAGAGCTTCAATCTTACTAAAGAATCTTTGTACCCCCATGTCCATGGCTTGAACCTTTTCTTCCAACTGAAGCATTAATCCTCTCTTGGTCAAAAATTCTTTTGACCTCAAGGATGGTCTCTGTTCTGTCTTCAATCTTCAGTTCTTCCAGCTCTTCCCTGGTCTTAGAATCGAGGAACTTGATGATCTTGTTTGCCTGTGTTGGCATGTCTCCCAATTCTACTCTGATCTTCTCAATGGCTTGTTTACTTCTCAGTACCAACTCATTCTGCTCAAACATGATTTGGATCATGGGCCATATCTCGTTTATGGACTTAGTGATGTATGCCCATACATTCTCTTTAACCTCAGCCAAAGTCTTCCCTGCCACTGTTTGCTTCCGGCGCTACTGTAGCTCCTGCTTGAGCTGCTCTGTCACCTGCTTTTCCTTGGAGAGGCTGGTCTAGAAGGAAGTTTTGAGTTCATGAAGGTTCTCAACTTCCTTTTTAAGCCCACTGATCTTTGTTTCCTGCAGGTTCATCTTTTCCATGGACTTAGCCAGGTTGACTGTCTTCTCCTGTGATGTCAATGGAGTCGCGGATGGGATTTCTATCACTGATGCTGTGCTCATTCCTGAAATTGGGATAGCACTCAATGGAATGACTTCCATTGGCTTCAGTTTCTCTTTCTCTTTTAATAACTTTTCCATCTCAGCTTCCATTTCTTTAAGCTATGCATTCTGCTCCGTGAGAAGCCTTAGCATCTCATCTTTCTCTCCTTATTTCTCTGCTATCTCCTTCACCTGCGAATCCTCTGTGGGTGGGAGTTTCAGTTGTTTTCTCAAGGAGGCTATGTCAACATTTTTCTTCTTTATCATTTCCTCTGCTACTTTGATGTTCGAAGGATCATAACTGAACTTGAGGACCAGTTCCTCCAAAGTCTTGATCCTATTTTCCTTGGCAAAGGATGATATATTCTCCATCTTTAATTGTGTTTGAACATTGTTCAGGGACACCTGCAATTTCGACGTAGCAGTAGAAGCATGTGCCAGAGTGTAGAAAACCATTTCCCCTGTCTACTTGTGCAGATCCGTTTGATCGGCCAGATGCATGTCCTTCATCTGGAATTTGAAGGTGGCCCTCTTGTAGTCAGTGATCACCTTTGGATCTAGCACCTGCACCTAGAGGAATTCCATATGCATTCTTCCCTTCTCGATGTCAAATGTCAACAACAGCCTATGTTGCGCAATCGACGTCTACTTCCAGAATTGGGCACAAGTATTGTTGGTCAGGGTCTGGTTCCTTTTCTTTATTAGCTCATACTTCTCGAAGATACTCAGCTTCGGTCCCACCTTGCCTGGCTGGGTGGTCAATGGAGGATCTATAGATTTCTTCGTCACTGCTGAGGTTATGGCCTTATGGAGGCTCGAACGAAACGGTGGCCTATCAACCTTGGTTGTTGTTGTAGACGAGGCTTCTTTTTCTCTAGTCAGGTCAGGAACTACAACAGTCTTAGGCCTCTTAGTATGCAGCTGGAACTCTTCGGATGATACCTTCGTGACAGGAAGAGATAAATCTTGTCGAGGCCTTTTTTCCTTCGGGGCCTGTGGCGTGGCTGTTTGAGATACAATGGCCAGGGGACCTTGTTGTTCTACTTCTACCAATGTGTTAGGATCCCACACTGTCTGATTTGCAAATTTTTCCACTTCAAGCCTAGCTTCATGAACATATGGGATGTTCTTGTTCTTCACCCTCATCTCTGAGATGATCCCATATGGATCATAATGCCATGGGAGGCTCATGGAGAAATTCATCTCCCTCAGCATCTTGTCTGCTTCTTGCCCAGTGCCACGATTGTTGAAGATGAAGGAGCCAATCTGCCCCTTGATTCTTAGCTGCTGCTTTTTCTTCAATGACACGAAGTGGATATCATCAGAATTTATAATCTGCCTTATATATTCTAGAGAAAAAATCCTCGCAGGAAGATACTTGGGCAGCTTATACGGTGCCAACTCGCACTCGTATACTCTGATCTCAGTGTAATCTTGATACAGGTACCAGCCCCCGGTCTTTGTGTTGTCCGAGAGATGCAAGATTCTCTGGACTTCATCGTTTATTCGAGGCTTGGGCCTACCACCTAGCATGCTTACCATAGGGTGGTAGAATTGATCGACGAACTCCTTGAAACTGAAATTAGTGGAGTTGTGCTTGAGCAAGGAGGTTCATGCTGTGACCGCCTGAGGTCTACCATCTCCATCCATCTTCTGCATGGAAAAGCCAAAGTTATCTGCCTGGAAGAAGACGAACAAGTATGCTAGTACCGATGAGTATCTAAACATACCTTCCGTGCCGAAATTCATGAACTGTTTATGAATATTTTCTGCCAAGAATGTACTGAAGTCAAACTGGGTGGTGGGCTTTTCATCGATAGAGAAGATGGATAGAAAACCTAGAATGGGTTCATCTACCCACTGATCAAAATAGTATCCTAACAAAGCACAAAGGGATGAGATGACCTGGTTTCCCTTAGTGGAGAACATGGAAGACAGATAAGGAGGATTTGTGGAGGGAAATTAAGTGGATGGAGGAAGGAAAAGCTTGAATAATTGAGCTCTTTGGGGGAAGGTCATTTTCTGGTACAATTCTGTGAGAATTTCCAGGTTGAATGGAGACGCAGAGTTGGCTTGGGGAATTTGCATCATCTGGTCTATGGATTCGGGCATGATGAAGAACAGGATCTCTCCAGACAAGGAGATGATGGCTCTTTTTTCGGGAATATAGTGGGCTTGACACTTAAGAGCGAACTCGAGAAAATAATGGATCTGGGGGAAGAGGTAGAGGGGTAAATTGGACTCCTAGAGTCCAATTTCATCACTCTGGTCCAGGAAAACTTCCCTGAGCCACGACTGGAGGTCTGAGAAATCAAAATCGCATTTGGTATCTGTGATTAATCGGTATTTTTCGACCAGTGGGATCTTGTCCAGGTTGACAGGAGGTGGGAGAAACAAATTCTCCTCTCCTTCTGCTTATTTGGATTTTGGCGCCATTTCTACAACAGTACCTGCAATAAAACACAACGTTAGTGGGGGCAACTGACTGTGGATGAGGACAACGGATTTCAATGGAGGAGTAAGTGGTGAATTTCTCTTGTGCAATGGGTGAATGGCGACAGTAAGGGGGAATAATGGTAGTTTTAAGTAAAACGGGGGTCAGTTGGGCGTGGGAGACAGGTCAACTGGATAACGGATAGATTATCCAGTAATAAATGGCCAACGGATCACTTTGAGGGTGAGATGGTAGGTGACGGTGGCTGAGGGATACAAACGGGTGACGTGGCAGCTATCGATTGGAGGTAAAAGTCATAGTAAGGGGCTTGCCACGAGCGAATGGGAGGGAAGGACTGACAACAGTTATGGGACATGACTAGTTCGGGAAAAGTGGAAGGTGACGTCCAGAGGTGATGGAGATCTGTCAAACAACAGGAGATGATGGGACTCGGGGCCATTAGATCGCTACCATGTATAACAAGGGACCCACCTGAGGAGTAATAACATTCTGGACCCCCCCCTTCAGTTAAAAGCAGATAAGTCGGGGGGGTTCAAAATACATCTTGGGCCATTGATATGCGTGATTTTTATCACTCATTCTGGACCCCCCCCTGCATTAAAAGAAGAATGGATGGGGGGGTCCGTAATCCAATGCTGACCGTAGATTTGAGCGCTCGATCCTGAGCCGTCCATATGAGCGCGAGTCTTATCATCGATTTCGGATCCCCCCCCGGGTTAAAAGCAGAACGGTCGAGGGGGTCCGAAATGATCTGCCCACCGTAGATCTGGGCGCCATGATCAGGACCTTTGATATGTGCAGGGAGCATAAGTGGGGAGCATAAAACACATGCGCTCGGGAAAAACTTAGGATAAATGAATTTTATGGGTTTTTCCAAGGTTTTTCAAGTACACACCACCATGGGGCTTGACCAAACGATCTTTTAAGTATCTAAAACATGGTGCAAAACTTACATCAAACTGGTTTTTATAGAAATGGAGCAACAAAGCAACTAGCCTATATTCTAACCTATCTTCCTATGACAGTTAACCCAGATTAGACTGTTGGGTTAAGAAATTACTCTACCCTAGGGCTATCTGACCAAGATTAGATAGTCTAGCCATATTTATTCACTAATCTAACATAGACACTTTGGCTAAGATTAAACTGTTTAGACAAACTCATTCACTACCCTAGCAACATCAATTTAAAAATAAATTGGCCATGCTTGAAAGGTATGGACCAAGTTATTATTATTGCATGGGGATTTTATTGAATTCTTTTATGCCCTCTTTTCTTTTTCTTTTTCTTTTCTTTTTTTCTTTCTTTTTTCTTTCTTTTTTCTTTTTCTTTTCTCTTTCAAATTATTTTCAGAATGAAATATCATTTGTCAACAAAAAATACTAGAGACGGATAATATCCCAGTCACCAGTTGATCCTATAAATTATAGGATGATAACACACGGGAAGCAGAAGCAGGGCACTTCAAATTCTAGAGATACATAAGTATATCTCCATACTAAGGGTTCAAAGATTCAATTAGAAATAGATCTCCATTAATAGGTGATTTTTCGGGCATAATATCACTAGACTCGACCGAAAGTTTTGAAATGAGTTCGAAAAAGACCAATGACTTTTTGGATTTCACAGAGAAAAAATCCAAGTCAAATTCCTATAAGATGACTATCCATCTACTGATATTTCCACCAATGACCCATCATGTTAACACATATTGAAAAGGGTTGACGATGATGATGACGATGGTCTTGCGAAGAAAAATGTAGTGATGGAACCGTTGGACAACATGGACAACTGCCAAAGCAATTTTCTCAACATGAGAATAGTTGAATTCCGGTCCAACCAATCCTTGGATAAGGTAATATATAATGTGCTCTTTGCAAAAATCATCTTCTTGAACCAATACCATGTCGATGGTTTACTCCACAGTAGCCAAATACAACAAGAAATATTTGTTATCATCAGGAGGCTGGAGCAGAGAAGCAGATGTCAAGGCATGTTTCAATGCTTCAAAGGAGTGCCGAGAAGCTTCATCCCAATACAATGGGACCCCTTTTTTCAAAAGATGCATATACCCTTTAGTGATCTTGACATAATTCATGACAAAACATCGAAGAAAATTTTCTTTCCCCTGTAATCTCTAAAGCTGGGGTATCATGCACAGGGGAGGCAATTGAAATATTGCCTCAACCTTGAGAGGATCGACCATGATCCCTGTTGTTGATACAATAAAACCTAAAAGATGACCTAGTGTCACACAAAAAATGAACTTGTTAAGATTCAAGCGAATCTGATAATAACAACATCTTTCAAATATCAGTCATAGATGGGCGGGATGATGAGATCTCTTGCAAGAATGTGATGCTAGATCATCAAGATACACCTCAAATATGTGTTTGAGGTCATGAAAATCGAACGACATGGCCCACTGAAAGGTGGCTCCAACATTATTTAGGCCAAAAGGCATATTATGATATGCGAAGGTACCCCAAGGAGAAATAAAATTCGTTTTATGTTGGTCCTAGGGTTTGATTTGAATCTGTCGGTATCCCGAAAAACCATCCATGAAGGAAAATACTTCATAGCCTATGCATTCATCAACAATATGATCGATAAACAGGGTAGGAAAATTGTCTTTCAAACATGCCTTATTAAAATCACGAAATACCATACACATGTGAATCGTGCCCTGTTTCTTGTTAACCAAAATGGGGTTTGACACCCATTCCGTCAATTGTAAAGGGTAGATAAAACCGTCTTTGAGAATTTTTTCTACTTCTGCCTTGATTGTTTTCGCTTTTCAAGGATTTACCAGACAAAGCTTCTATCAAACCGACTTGGAATCATGATAAGTCATAATTTCATGCTCGATAATTCATGGGTCAATGCGTGGCATTTCCCCATAAGACCAAGAAAAAATGTTGTATAATTCTTTGAATAACTCAGTGTAAGTTCGAATCTCTTCGGGGGAGAAATCTACTACGATGAAAACATTCTCCATAATGTCAGGGGTTTTGGAGATATTGATTGGAATCTTTGTAGCAATTATTTCCATGTTAACCTCAACATAAACTCCATGAATAGCCAAAGGATTGATAGGACAAGGATTATTTCCATTCACGACCAAAAAAAAATCTCCCACCTCTACTCTCCTAAGCTCGTGAAGTAAGTAATATCTATGATGTATATCATCCCAAGGTCTTTCAGGACCAGTCATTGCTTCGAGAATCACCTCATCAAAGGGAAATACCAAGTCTAAAGGATCTTGAGTGGGAAGAGAATCTTGAGCCCAAATAGGCTCAAGAAATGGATCTAACTCCTATGAGGGAGCCAGATCGGGTTTGGCCAAAGTATGTTGGACAATGTTGTACACAACCTCAGCCATATATAAAGGCTTGTCCATACCATGATGCCCCATCCCTTCCATCGAGGCCCATGGGGAAGGTAGATTCCACGGATCATTAAAGTAGTTCGTTCAAAACGATGATACTTGTAAAATTGCAGCCCTTGGCTGGTCAGGAACAACTGATGGAAGACTTACATCGCTAGAAGGAGGCGGGTAATCAAAGGTTCCCATCAACGATGGAAACAAACCAAAACCTAAGTTGACAATGTCAGGTTGTGGATTATCAATCATCGGGACCATGGAATCCCCTGATGAAGGGTCAAGATGAGAGAAGGACAACTATTTTATGGTCACAATCTGACCCTCATGCGAAAAAAATAAGACCCAAAAAACTATAGCAACCACCGCATGAATTGCATAAGTCCAACTTCTTCCTAACAATAGGTTGTAGTCGAGAGGTGCATCAATCACTTCAACTTCAACACACACAATTTCACCTCCCAACTACACGGGGAAAGAAGGAATAATTTTGTGTGGTATTAATGACCGACCGTAAAATTTCGTAAGAAATGTAGGTGATAGAGACAACTCAATCTAGCTAATGGCCTTCCAACATGCCAATGACATCATGCAAGTTGAGGCACCCTCATAAACCAATGTATGAAAAATGTTTCACGTAAAATATTTTGTGGTGTAAGCCACTACTATCTGAAAGGAAACACGGTGAGGAAGATAGGGTTTTAAGTTGGTTGGATAAAAAACATTCGTTCCTGGGTTACAAGTATTTGTCACTCCCAAGGTGGACAACAGAGCTTTTCTCTACGAGGGGAAACTCTGGAGGACTTCTAGAGTGGACATCGCACAAGGGGTTAGTGCCAGATCCTATACAATGGAGTAGTTCTAGGTGGCCCTCGCATTTGGACTATGAGAAGCCTTCTTAAACACACTTTTAGGGATGTGAGTCATTTTTTTTCCCACTGCCTTCTCAATTTGGAGAGGATTCGTTGGGTTAGTGTCTTCATTTCCCTTCTCAACAGATTCTGATTTCTTAGTCTTGATCCCTAGTCGCTAAATGAGCCTCAACATTCATCATGTAAATATTTGTGGTCGGGTTGTTATTGGTAGGCACGGGGGGTCCCTGAATACCTCCTACTGTGCTTGTGGATGTGGAATCTTGAGCCATGTTTTTCCCTTGTGGAAAAGGGTTTGTTAACACACTAGGATGTTTTTTCGCTAATAGCTTCTAGGATTATTCAATCCGAGGGCACAAATGAGTTAGGTGGTATTCTATGCATAGATTACATGGATACTTTGACTTATTCTTATTCGTTTCCCCCCCCCCCTCGCCAACATTATTGGTAGCCTTTTTATCCCCTTTCCTATTCTTTTTCTATTGTTTCTTCTTTCCTTCAACCTACTAGTTGGACTTGGGATTCTTTGACTGCACACTGTGTACATCCGATGTCTAGGTAGGGGGAACAACTAAACTCAAAGTTTGACTAGCCATAGTCTGTTGTATCAACAATTTTTGCAACTGATTTGACAAAAGGTCTGTGGACTTGCTTTGTACTGAGCCCACAATTTTGTCGGCATGGGACCCAGACTTTTTCTTGGCCTTATCAAGAGTAGACCACGACGCATCTAGCAAGATCTCATAGAGCATGCCAGATTGAGAGTATACTAGTTCAAGATGATAGGCTCTCATAATCGCCTCCTCTGAAAACACTCTGGAAGTCGTTACGTCCTTGGATACGTAGGGCAACAAATACTTCAAGAACCACTCAAGAAAGAAAGCAGGAGGGACCTTGACCTTAATTAAGATCTTTCTACGTCGCCATTCTCGGATATGATCAGAAATGTGGTCGACTTTGGTTTTCTCAAAGTTGGCCAGAAATTCAGTGTTGACATCGTATCTCATAGGTAACTGGAAATGGTTGAAGAAGACCATTGCCAAGTCATTGAAGTAAGAGTACCTAGAGCCATCGAGCTCAATATACCATTTCTCAACACCCCCTATAAGAGTGAGTTTAAAAAAGAACAACTGGACAGAGTCATCCTTCAACGAGTTTGATGAGCACCACAAATGAAAGGTCGCCACATGATCACCTGGATATTCGCCAGGATTGCCCTCAAATTTTGGAATATCTGAAGGCAACTTAGTTGGCATGGGGGGCCAACATGGATCGTGAAAAATTGAGTGGTTGAGTAATCTCGACAAGTAGTGCAAATGTAGAGTTGCCAGAAATGGTAGTTTCAGTTGTGAACTATTTACAGGAAAAGAGGGTCCTGGAGTTTGACTAGCACCAAGTTGCTAGGAAAAGTTGGACTGCTAGCCAAGGTTTTGGTAAAAACCATGTCCTTGACCAGCATAGGGAAACTACATATGTTTGGGTATCATCGAATGACTCCCAAAATTGGATGACATAGCTTGTGCAGGGATTGCTCCCTACATTTTCTTCCAGGGACCTTGGAAGGGGATGCCTCCAACCGATCCGATGGGCATGGGTATTGAACCTTGCCCGGGGTTCCATTTAGTATGGAAGGGGTTTCCCCCAACCAACATCCCTTGTGAGGGAACTGATCCCTTCCAAGGATTCCAAAGACTCTGTGGGGAGTAAACTCCAGTCATCGCTCCCTGTGAAGGAAAAATACCTTGCACCAGGTTCTGTTGACCAAAGATGGGGTTGACCCCACTTGATAAAGTGGTCGAAGAGAAAGAAGTGTTCCCAAACTAACTGAACAAAGATAACAACATATATCCCACCGACGTTGTATAAGACGAAGGTCCTAAAATGCCTCCACCAAACAAGCTATAATTAGCATTTGGCCTGATTGGATGCTAAAAAGCACCATTGAGCAAAGGGGACAGAGAAGGTATATGACCCCCACCATAAGGGATAACATTAAAAGGGACAATAGAGCCTGTGGTTGACACTTGCAAGTGAGCGTTGGAGCTCCCTGACCCCAGACCCATGGTATATAAGGTAGAATAAGTAAGAACCAATTTTGTATCAAAGTCGGGCATCCCATATGAGAAAGGAGGGCCGTTCACACTTTGAGTAAATGGAACAATGGTTGAATCCGATAAAGGTATCAAACTACTGATCGAATTTGAGGGAGTCAAGAGAACTGTAGTCCTGACTGGTGAAGGTGGGAGAGAAGGTAGGATTCCCCCTATAGTAGTAGCTGTAATGGGAGTATGAGGACTCTTGGATGAAGTAGCAACATTTGCTTCCATTTTCGCTCGTAGGAATAGATGGTTCTCAAAATATGTCACCTCAGGAGGAACAATTTGAATCAAGATCAGTGCCAACAAGTCGGTAATCAGAGGGTTAGTTGTCCTGAAACCTTCAGTTTCAAGGTCAGAGATGGTGGATTCCTCTGGATCCAGAAAGTCTTCTCCAGAGCTGGCTCAGGCATAGTTTCCTGTGGTCCAATCGCTTCAAACAACCCTTCTTGATCAAGTCTTTGCCTTAATGGTGGCAGAGGTGGCTCCAAAGTAACCGACGACATGCCCTGAAGCCTTCATTATTGAAAAATTTGTTGATCTTCCACTCTATGAAATGATCAAAAGACACAGTAAGGCTTGACTAGAGTAGAACACAAATCACACACTAAAAATTTTCCTAAAGATAAATTAAGCAATCGACTAACTAGTGGGAAGGATGGTTACACCAATCGACACTAGAGAAACTAACCAGTGTAAGTGAAACTCGAACATGGAAGAACCCTCCGGGTATACTTCGTGAAGCATGATTTGAAATCTACCCTAGGTACCACAGTATACCCCCATAGTCACCTATGTAAGTCTGTAAAGTATGGGCAACTAGGTTGCTAGCTCGTAATCAGTTACTAGTAGGGTACAATAGATAGTCGGGTAGATAATAATGAGTAGGACAACAAGTCTAAATCCCTTACAGGGTATCAAAAGAAAATGGTCTGAAAGACAATTGAGGATTTTGAATGAATTTGAGATCCATGAAGCTCCGTAGGAAAATGAAATCGGTATCAGTCCCGAGAAAGACCCTCAATATACAATCCCCACTATGTTCAATCCATATTTGGAGGGGTTATCTCCTCTTCCTTTCCTCACGCGACCTCGTGTTTATCCCCTTTGTTAGAGGGGGGTCCCAACTAACTCTTACGACACTAAAATTAAAGAACTCCCTAACTCAGACTCCAATTTATTTATTTAAAGTGGCCTTGAAGAGTTTCTACTTCACACCTAATCCAAGGCCCTAAAACCCTAAACTAGTCTGTGAACCCTACAAACAGAAAAGTCTAATGTATTTTAGATTAGGTGTTAATTTTAAGGCTTGATTTACTCAAAAGGTACTGTAGTGAAACTGATGGTGTTATGAAGAGACGAATATGGAAGAGAACTTTAAAGTAGTTGAAAGAGAAAAACACTTCAAAATTAAAGAAATGATTCTAAACAACTCTTTGTAAATTCAACTTTTCTAACTGAAATTTCAAGATCTTGTAAATGAAGAAATCCTAAAACTTGTTTTCTCTTTACTACAAATTACTTATATTTCAGGAAATCGAAAAGAACTTGGAAATACAGACTCTTTTTCCTTTTGAAAATAACAATTTTGACTACTTTACCAAACTAAATGAAGGAAAATAAATTATCTTTTTTTATTTATTTTTCGAACTTATTTAATAAAAAAAAACTAAAGTAACAAATTTAGTAAAACCTTTTTTGTTTTTCCAAAGAAAGAAATAGGGACAAAGAGAAAAATTAAAACAAGACTGATAAAGACCCTAAGCCCACTGTGGATCGCAGGGATTAAATCAAGAAACCAAAAGGTGGATCTAAGACTTGATAGTTCACTCTAAACCTTTTAGGGAAAACACAAGAAGACTAAGGAAACAAGTAAACTAGAACCTATACCCAAGCTATGGCCATAGACAGAGACTCTGAGTGATTCAAGAAAGTCATGAGAATCCTGAACTTCTATCAAGAAAGAGGCAAACTCACTCTTTACTAAAAAAAATACTTTCATGAAACATAGACGCAGGTTGTTGCATCAACAACCTACATATGTACGCAATATGTATACTATGCAGAGCACGTATGTATGCAGGCAGACCCAAAACAAGCTGCGTACACCTCTGATACTTTTCAAAAATAAAATGCCAAGAAATACTTACAAGGAAGGGAAGGTTGGTATGCACCTTGGAGGTGACCAAAAAACCTAAAAAGACTCAGTAAACTTGACTGAAACTCGAAAGGAAATAAAAAACCAATCAATCAACCCAAAAACCATTAAAAAACCCTAGAGAGATCCCTAGTATGGTTGCCAGTTCTGCTAGCGGGAAAACCCCCACTTTAACTATACCAGGGTTTAAGATATATACAAAGCGAATGACCATCTAAAATTCAATATAGTTTATACTCTACCCCAAACATACCAAAATGAATGAAAATAAAGAAATACAAGAGAATATCGGTAACTGTACCTTTTATCCCACGTCTAGTGATGATCTCCTCAAGCTCTGTAGTTCCAAAAACTGCAAGTCAACTCCCAAGGTTGACTTTCATCCAAGACTAGGAAAACAAGGACTACAAGCATGCTATTTATATTCATAAATTAGGGTTAGATATCAAATTATATGTATAAATCAAATAAAATACACAAAACATCATCATTTGGGACATGTAAAAGAGATTATTTTATTCATCAAACAAAGACTGAAACTTACAATCCATGTTGGCCACCGTTCTGCGAATCTAGTCTAAGCTCCTCTTTACAATGCTCCAAGTGCACCTTCAATAGGCCTCTTCTCTCAATCTTCTGATCACCTCAAGGGAATGGAATGGATTGAATGGAAGAAGAAGGGGCTAAAGAGGGAATGTTGAGGCAGTGACTCACAAAAGGTAGCAAATGCTTGGGTAAGGAAGGGAAGTAAAATTGGGTAGATTTTCACTGTTCTTATTCTTAGTTGTGAAATGAGACCCCAACACCTCCTTTTATATGAAAAAAGTATGGTTATTCAGTTGGGGGATGAGCCATAGAAGGTGAATTGGTTGGGAAACCTCCAATAGCCCGTGGATTCCACCGAATTCCTTACAACTTTTTAATTTTTGCAACTTTTGGAGGTATACGCGGGCTATGTGTTGTGCAACAAGCATATGTACGCGAGATGTCTAGCATGGAACAAGCATATGTAGGGGGGATGTAATGGTGCAAAGCATGTACATTCTCTAAAAATTGTTTTTTTAAGTAGAGCTTCTCAGTAGTGATTTGGAAAATTATGCAAGTAAGAGGGCCAATGCCATGTATGCATGAGTAGAGAATTTTAGGGCTATAACAATAGGTGACTTATTTAATTCCCAAGCTCAGGAGGGAAGTGAAAAGTGTGCACCAAGGTTAAATTCTTTTAAGTGAAAACAAACTCTGGAGCGGAGCACAAGGTGTTCTCGGAGTTACATTCATTCAAGTGACAAAGCTCAAGAGGGATAGTGAGAGTAAGTCCCCAAGAGGAGAAGTCTCTTTGTTTAAAGGAGAGTGGATGAGATCTGTTTGGGAGGTATAAAAATCCCTCATAGTCATTGGATAAAGGAGGAGTGTGGTCGTGAAAACCTCAATTCCTTCAGACTTCGTTGCTCCGACAGTTTTAAGTTGTTGTTGTAAGGGAGGCAAAATTCCCAAATCTCTGAAGTCCCAGAGTGAATCTACATCATAGATCACTGGGAGAGTGTGAGTCATTGGATCCTCGAGTGGTTCGGAGATTCTACGCTCTCAAAGAAATTGGTCATTGTTGCATGGAGTAGAGAATTTCCTGAAGTCCAGAATTCCGGAGTAAATCTTGACCGTCAGTTGTTGGGTACACGTGTCTGTATATTTTCGAGTGTTCTCCAATTTGGCTATTCGAAAGGTTATGGGTGAAATTTTCTTTGGTGCGGAAAGTCCCGAAGTCTTGAAGATCAGAGTCAATCCTAAACGTTCATTAACGGGTAAACATGGACCATATATCTCTGCCCTTTTCGAATTTGGTGTTCGATAGTTAGGGAGTTTGGTGGTCAGTTGGAGCGAAGAACCCCAAATCTATGAAGCCCAGAGTTGATCACATCCATTGGATGTAGGAGGAGTGTGATTCTTATATCATCATTTCAACATTCGACAGTTCGGGAGGCAGTGTGTGTTGGAGTATCAGAACTCCTGAATCCCAGAGTCTCAGAATAGACATTCACTATAGATCGTGGAGGGAGGAGAATCCCTGTTAGCCATTAGATCTAGCCATAGAAGTTTGGAGAGTGGAAAGATGAGATAAGACCTGCAACTGTCGGTCAATGTCACTTTATGACCGAATTCGACCGGTAACCACTTAGGGAGATTGGAGTGTTATGTTTGGAGAAATTCATAGAGCGCGGGAGCCTTAGAGCTCCGAATAATGCCTTTTAGGTAAGCGCTCGATTCTAGCCCACGATCATAATCCATTCTACCAAGAAAAAGGGGCTAGCATCTGTGGTTTTGAACCAAAGGGAAAATGAGCTTAGAAAAATCACCCATGGGTTTTATTTGGACCTTCATAAGAAACTAAAGTGGCCTATGTACATGAGAGAGGATCCAACAGGGATCTGAGAGTTAATTCAGCTCCTGTGAAATTCGATCCTAGACCAGGAGGTCGCTCGAGCCCCGTAGGGGAGGGGGTTTGCATCAAAATACATATGACGATGACTTATTCAATCGGTGGAACCATCATATTCTATCCATTGAAAACTAACCCTATGAAGGGATAAATTTTAGTCATGACCTGGATATGATCATCCCACCTAGCGTTGTGTTTGGTGATATAGGTAAGTCTTTTTAAAAAAATTTAAAGTTAATAAATTTTTATTGACTTTATTTAATATAATTCTCAAGAAGTAAACCAGAATGCAATTTTTTTTGTTATGGGTAACAATGATAACAAAATGACATGGAAGTGTAGATATTGGATCGAGAATGGCATAGGGATACCCACATCGCTGATGTAGAGGACACGACATGGACCAGGCTGACAGAGATGCCGAGAGAGTTGAGAGAGTACTTCAGAACATACATAGGAATCTTGATTTACTAGCACACCAAGTTCTTATGGTACATATAGAATACTTGTCGGAGCATATGCAATGGCATGTCGTCGGGGTGCCAAGGGCTTGGGTGCGACGTTTCGAACATTTATCCAACATTGTATTATGCTACCAAGACACTCATATGAGGACATGGCCCTCGCCATAGATATTATGTATTACATTATACCAGTGTTTATATATAGACACTCGGGTCTAGGAGCCCGATTTTGTAACATTGACCCAAATTTGTGTACATCTTCTTTCCTCAATATACTTATGATTATGTGAAAATGTGAAACGATTTTATATACATGTATGTGTGTGTGTGATTCTAATTTTAAATTTGAAACAAATTCCAATGTAACATGTAATTATCATATGAATTAGATACTAAATTAGTACTCCAAGATATGTGAATGTAGGTAACGTAGTCAAAAGAACGTTCCAGAAGAGGTACCCAAAGGAATAGTAAGAGAAGCATAGGATTATGAACAAAATAATCATTGTTCAATTGCAATACTACCAATTGGGAATTGAGGAAATTCAAGATAAGAATACCAAGTAAAATTTTATCTCTATGAAGCTCAATCATGGTGCTATATCAGCCACATTGTTGGTTGTTGGCCCCAGACAAGAACCTCCAGAAGTTACCACTTGTCCCAAAGGTGAGTAAATTGCCTACATGATGAAAGAAAGGTTTTGAGTGTGAGGTTAGCGCCATCTATAAACTCTATGAATACTAAATACTCCAGCGACATCTGCCAACTAAGAAGAAGCACAATAAGAAAAAATAAAATGAACTATGCTAGTCATAAATACTACCAATATACAATAATTACAAAGGGTTAGACACCCAAGCATTATCGCTCAAGCATAGTACCTCTTGATATAGAGCCCATTGGTGGGGTCAAGCCAAGGTATTCTTTGGTAGTCAGTCCACAAACTCTCCAACTCAGGGAAGAAACAAAAAGTTTGATACATGTCTCCCATGGTATACAATTTGTAGTCATGGCTTCAAAAAGGGTCTCGTTCATAGGAAAACCTACATCCATGAAAGAATTAACGTCAGAGGGATTGACATCCCAGGTGGGAAAATGGGACTGACCATAATATACATAAGAATATATATTGTGATCATAGATAACAGAATCTCCTAATGAAAATTCATGATAATCTAGGTATGAAAACTCACAAATAACTATATTGGGATGGAGAACAAAATCATAGTCTCTCGAACCAATAAGGGAAAGCAAAGGCTCCATGTATCCATTAGATAAATTATTCAATCAATTATTCAGACCGGGTCTCAAGAAGGGGGCCATGACTATGATGATTCCCTCTTATAATAAATTGATAACTGAGGATATGATGCCATATCACCTTCATCATGCACAACATGTGTTGTTAATGGGTTAATGGACCAAAATCCATCTTCATACCTAATCAATAGAAATTCTCCACTCTCAACCATACTAAGTTCTGGAAGGAAATAATACCCACAATGTAAGTCCTCCCAAGATTTTTCAAGTCTTGTCATTTACTCAAGGATATCCTCTTCATAGGGAAAAATAATATCAAGGCAATCAAGTGAGATGGAAGAATTTGGAGCCCAAATGGCCTTTGTGAGTTGATCCACCTCTTCCATCCAAGACGGAGTGGGATCATAATCTACAATATCTTGTTGAATTGTCTGATAATCTATCTCAACTACAAATAATGGCATGGCCATCCCAACATGCACAATACCTTCCATTAAATCACATGGAGATGGTAAAACTCAGGGCTCCTCGAAATATGCATTCTAAATGAACTCACTTGAGTCACGTGGATCAAAGATATTGAATGTTGGTAGAAAAATAGAACAACATTAATATACAAAATTGGTTCCTAGAATTTAAAATTTCCCATCAGAGAAGGATACATCCTAACACCAATACTCTAAGTTTTCATCTGATATTTTTCAATTAACGAGACTAGGATCCCATAGTTGTTGCGAAGTCAAAATGAGCAGATGACAACTGATCAATCATAACAATTTTCCCTTCATGAGGGAAGCATGAAACTTTAAATATCGAAGATATAAAAGTTGTCATTGCATATGTCCAACTTCATACTAACAATAGGTTATATTTGATTGGAGCATTGACCACTTCCACTTATATAGAGACAGTTACCCCTTCCCCAACTAGACATGAAGGTGAAGATACGTTTGTGTGTCCTAAAAGAGCATCTATCAAAAGAAGCTATCAAAGTAGGATATGGAGTGAGCTTAGGAGAGCTAATGGATTTCCAATAATATAATGACATCACGCATGTCGAAGCACCTTTATCAACCACATTCCTTTGAATAATGTGCTTTGAATACACAAAATTAATCTCAAAGAAGACATGGTGCATAATATGAGGCTTCACATCTGTAGTATCGAACTTGATAACCAGTGAGATCGATGAATTAGTATCTCCTATCATGGATAACAATGTTTCCATTGTGTGGGGAAAATCTAGAGAACCTCAAGCACTGACATCACACAAGGCATTTGAAATGAGTCCTCAACAATCAAATATTTGGGCACAACTTGACCATTAGGTTTGTGTGAAGAACACTTATACGCACCTTTCAGTATGTGTGACAATGCATCCCCTCCAAGCTTCTCTATGTGAAGAGAGTTTTTAGGATTAAGAATTTATTTTCCTTTAGATATAGATTCAAGCTTACCATAATCTCAGGCTCTGTTCAACATATATATGTTTTATCCCACCATATTGATGAAAAACATTGTACCTTATGGAAAGGACACACCTTGGGTTCCCCCTTGCACATTTCCACTAGAAGAGCCTACTACCATATTTTATCCTTAAGGGATCGGGTTAGTCAACACAAAAAGCTACTTTTGTGTCAACCAATGGTGGGAATATTCTATTTCAGGGCATTGGTGAGTAAGGTGATATTATCTATAAAGTTTACATGTAAACTTCATCTTCCTATTTATTTCTTATCCCCTTCAACATTAGCATAAGATTTATAATTTTTAGTATTGTTCCCACCTCCTTTCTTATCTTTACCCTTCTTTTTTCCTTCGAGTTGTTAGCTACCCTTTGGATTCATCGATTTCACATAGTGTACATCCGACGATTAGATGGTGGGGATATTTGAATCTATATCTAGTCTAGCGACAGATTGATGAATAGTCCATTGTTTCATCTAGCTCATAACCAGATCCACAATTAGTGTTATTGACAGAACCGACAATGCCATCAACATGTTGTCTAGACTTTGGTTTTGTAGGGTCGGTACTTGACCATGGTGCATTTGAAAATATCTTTTACAGGATCCAAAACTAAGAATATATCAGATCCAAATGTTGGGCCCCGAAAATGGCTTCCTCCTTAGAAGATATCCCCGACACGGAAATATCCTTGGAGATGTGTGACAATAAGGATTTGAGGAACCATTCTAGGAGGAAATCAAGAGGAATCATGGCCTTGATCATCCTTTTTCACATCTTCCACTCTTGGATGTGATCTGATATGTGAGTGGCCTTATCTTGTCATAGCGTAAACAATAAATATGTGTCAGCATCGTACTAGAATGGAAGCTGAAAATGGTTGAGGAAAACTAACTCCAAATCATGAAAGGTGTGAAACAGTGACCCCTAAAGCTCTATGTACCATTTCATGGAAACTCTCATGAGAGTGAGTTGAAAGAAACATAATTGAATGGATTCATCATTCAATGAATTTGACGAGAACCATAGATGAAATGACATTACTTGATCTCCTGGATCCTCACCAACTTTTCCTTTGAACTTTGAAATGTCCAAGGATAATTTAGTGGGGACCAGGGATCAATTTGGATCATGACACACTAGGTATTTCATTAGTTTCGATAAGTATAGCAAGTTTAACATTTCCACAAAAGGAAGTCTCGACTGCAAGCTAGAATTCCAACTACCGAGGTTGGAAACCCTGGGTTGGTTAGAAAATGAAAAAGGATATACCTGGTTATTACTAGAACCAAGCTTCTGAGAAGAGTTTTTTTACATGCCTAGTTTTTGATAAAAACCATGAGATCCATGGATAAAGGGAGGAAATATTCTACCCATTAGGTTTCCATAACAATGGAAAAGGTTAACCCTCGCCGACATCCCTTGTGAAAGACAATACCCTTGCGTAGGATTCCACTAATTTTGGAAGTGGTTTCCCTCTGTGGACATCCCATATGAAGGGAAGGGATTGCACCCAAACCCACCAAATATAGTGAAAACATTAGAATTTTAAGGCATGTCGGAGGATGGAAATCCTCTGCTCATAGGACCACTCCATCTAATAAAGGGATTAGGAAAACAATATGAGAAAGAACCACTTCTGAGAGAAGGGAATGATGGAGGGATATGCCTCCCACCCCAAGGAATAGATTGCAAGGGAGTTGAATAAATCCCTGCCCCAAAGTTAGGATTCTGAGTGATCGACTGAGGACTAGCTGAAACATTTTGCATGTCAATCATCGACATCCCAAGAGAAAATGTGTTAGAAATAAATGACAATGATTGAATCACACTCGAAGGCTGAGTGTATCTAATGATCATTGACATAGATCTATTGACCAACGCAACTACAGTGGCTTGAGCCACATTGTTCATCTTGGTAGAAGGGTGAGGGGGTAAAATCCCTCCCCTAACTATAGCCAATGTGGCAGTTGAAGGACCCCCAGACTTGGAAACTTTATAGGTATCTTCCATAAAAACCCACCAAAGAGAGAATTTTTCAGTGTTACCCGATCTAAAACTCGAAAGATGCACTAAAACTAGACCGATGAAGTTGTTGGTCAACCAATTTAAATCAACTATTCAAGTTAGCTACCAACAAACTTATTAAGGACGTCTACGCACAAAGAGCACACCACTACAAAAAATTAATAAGGGAACAACACACACAAACTACTCCTTCAATACCCCAACTCAAGTGGATTAGGTATCGAGAATGAAGTAGAAAATAATTCAAGTAAAGACCCTTATGGATAATGACATGGGTTGATTAAGTCTCACGACTGAAGAATGAAGGAGTGAGAAGTAGTTACCCCGACCTCCAATTTCCATCCCTACCCAATGCAAGTAACCCTTGCCTCGCAGGTCACCCTCCAGGGTACTAATAGCATGATATGATTTCTTCCTCAGGTGCCATAAGAAACCCCCCGCAGTCACCTTTGAGATACCTAGGAAAATAAACTAAGGATACCAACTCACAGTCGACATCTGGGGGTACATTCGAAATTCATGATCGAACTTATGGGTAGGGTAAAAAATCCCGAATCTCCATAAGTTCCACCTCTCGAGGACGTAAAGTAACTAGAAAAACCCCTATATGTGATCTCTCCATTACACTTGGTAAATTCTCGGAGGGGTTATCTCCTCGACTCTTTCTTACATGAACTCATGTTTGTATCCTATGTTTAGAGGATTTTCCCTGCCACACCTATAAAAAAGTTGGTTTTTTCTCTCCCTAACTTAGACTCCTATGTTTTTTTGATGGTTGGAGAGTTATCTCTCCAATACTAATCTAAGGCCCTAAACCTAAACTAGTTTGTTTACCCTACAAAAAAATTCTAGTTTCTTTTAAATTATGCATTAATTTTAATAGATGTTGTTTACTCACAGATTTATGAATGTGAAACTTAGTGTTATTTTAAAACTCAACAAAAAAAGAATCACTTAAGAACATTGTTTTTAAGAAAAACAAGCTTAATCCTCGAGTTGTAGGACAGTCGGTGACAGAGTGTGTTGTTAAGGCGCTCAATGATGTTAAAGTCACCGGTTCAAAACCTGCGGGGACAAAAAATCCAGCCATGTTAAGGGTTGGTGTGGCTCAGGCCGGGTGCGATCCTCGGGTGATTTTGATGGATTAGATGCCCCTGAGTCATGATTTCTTAGCCACAGGTTAGTCCCACATGTCATGGACAAACTAACAGGAAAAAAAAAAAAACAAGCTTATTCTTCAATAGAAAAAGAGTCTTAAGGAACGTTTCAAAATGCAAAATATTTAACTTTTAAAATCTAATGCAAGTAATGTGATTTTTCACTTTATATACAATGAAAAAATCAATGTAATTTTTCTTTGAATGTAATGCAACTATTCAAAAACAAGGAGAACTAAAATCTTCCTTTTCAACAAAATTATGACCAAAACTTCCAAAAATTCAAAGCTTTCAAAAAATACAAGTACGATTTTGAAATCAATACATGCAACAAAAGAAAGAAATTCTCATAAGTGTCTTTTTCTTTTTAGTGACATAAAGGGTAAAGGCTGAAAGAAAAATAAAAATTGAAAACTTCTTGTTTTGTTTTCTTGTTTTTTAAAGCAAAATGGAAAATGGAAAACTAGAGTAATTTTATTTTTCAATGCAAAACAAGTAGAAGTAAAGATGAGAGAGAAAAAGAACTAAACCATACTTGTTCAAACTATGAGGAGGGCTGAAAAAACAACTCTAGACATAAAATTCCAAGAAACGAACCTTCAGATGACTCAAACAAGCTTGAAGCACAAAAAAAAAAGAATCTAATTCTTTTTTCCTTTTCTTTGTAAAACATCTAACTTATATGACTTATGTAACTAACAATAGGCTAGAGAGTCACGAGACCCAGGGAAGATCCTAAGAAACCAATCCAAACACCCCAGAAAAGATAAGAAGAGTAAAAAAATCTTACTCAGAATATGTACACGACTATATATAACGCAAAGCACATATGTACGTGATTTTATCAATGCAAAAGCACGTATGTACACAAATGATTTTATCAATGCAAAAGCACGTATGTACACAAATGCCTCAATGCAAAAGTGTTTAAGTACGTGGTGTCTGCACAGTAAAGTGCGTATACAACCCTAAACTTCCAAAAAATACTAAAAGTGAAATCCAAAAGGCTTGACAAGGTATAAAAAAGACTCAAAATATTTAAACTACTCAATCAACAACAAAAAGTAAACCAGAAAAACAAGAAAAAATAAAGGCAAGCACTTAAAAATAACCCACAAAGGAGATTAATCCCCAGTATGGTCGCCAATTATGTTACAGGAAAAATCCCCTATGTCTATGGGTTAAAGCCACAATAGAGCACGGACCATTTAAATATCAAACCAAATCCCAAAAATGAAATAAAAAATATATAACTAATTGAATCAATTAACTAACTACAAGAAACAAGGAAAAATAGACATTTCGAGTGTCCTACGTCTGATGAATATCACGTGGTTGAAGACCCATCATGCTCCTTCCAAATTGTTCCTTTGAACACCTACATAACACTAAAGTAGAAAACTACAAATGAAAACAATTATACAATAACTAATGTTTATGAAGATGATTGAAAACAAAGATAATTGCAAATGTTAGTCCCTAGACATACTACCACCTTTTATCCTTGATTTTCATCCTATTTCATAAAAACTTGTACTAAGCCTATTTGTTTTCGGCTGGTTGCACCTTTTTATACTTTATATATCTCTTGTTTGTGTGATTTGATTTTCTTTAAATTAGTTTTCATTTGCTTCTTTTAGGATAGTTTGAGATTTCACATGGAAAAGGAAATGTCATAGCACAATTATTATTTCCTATTGGCAAATCAAGGCATTTATCTAGGTATAAGATACAAAATAGAGTCTCTACTAGAATAACACTATTCTGGTAGCACATGAGAATTCATTTTTCAAACGTTCTTTGAACCTGATGATCATGACAAGCAATCCCAATATCATGCAAAGATCGTGCAAACGGTTATGGTTCTCAAGTGTGTCATTTTTAAAAATGATTACTAGATCCTATGCATAATTTAACAACTCAGATCAGATTATGCTGGTACCTCATGTATCCAGTTGATAGGCCATGCCTCAAAACATGAAAAGTAATGATTCCAAACTTTGAGAAGACTTTTGAATAAAGGAAAATGTATCTTATTGTATTTTGCAGCCAAAATTCATGTGCATTAGTTATTTTGTGCAGGGATTCTTAGAAGCTCGAACTGAAACCCTATCATTCACAGGTGTACAAAATTGTAGCTAACAACATGTTGACTAAGAAGGGAGGATGATTTCTTCAATTCAAACCAGATGGGGTCGAATTATTAGAAGCATATCCATCATAGATTGGGTATGGTTTAAATTCTGTTGCCAATTCCAAGGACATCATGAAAAAATTTCAAAGTGATTTTCCCAGAATTTTGATGGATTTCAAACTCAAGTGGGAAATGTGTTGATTCATGTTACAGAGCACTCAATTGCAACAACTTTTCATTTTCCTGTAAAGGAAGAAATATGGGGGAAGAATAATAAGCTTCCTACAGGTCCGTGCAATCAGTTTTTAATGTAAGAACATTACAATCCAGACTGGCGTCAAGGCATTCCCAATAAGTGGCCGAAGAAAGAATTTCATAATTTTCTAGTTGTTGTCCAAAGGATTTGAGGAACAGGTTCTAAAAAAACCAGAAATAAATCTTAAAAACAAAATTGAGGTTTCAAAGGAAGTGGGCATTACATCAAGGAGTGCAACAAAGGAACAAGAAGAGGCTTCTCCTGTATCAAGGAAGGTTAGATCAAGCAAGAGAAAACTTGTGTTGCAACAGGAAAAAGAGATCAAACAAGAACCCAAATCCTTTGTTTCGAGAATGATGAGACAGAGGACATAGGAACTACAAAAGGAAAAATTTGAACTTGGAACAAAGGCTTATGATATATCAGTCGATGAACTTCCAATGGAAATATAAAAGAAAGGTAAACAATCTACTAGCTGCCCTTATATACCTAAAACTCGACCTACCAATAAACTCATATGTAAGTCTAAAGCTTTATTCAAGCCTTTTCTAAAGGAAAATAATATGATTATCTTGGAGGATGACAGTCCAGAACAAAATCTCGAGAAGAGAAATCTGGTTAGTAGATCTTTAAAGAGAAAACAAACCAGAAGAACCAAGAAGGGAAAAAGTTGTTGATGTTGGACAACATCGGGAAGAAATTATTCTAGATTAATAATTAATAATATAATTATTGATTATTAAATAATATATATAATAAGTAAATGATAATAATAAATAGTTATTGATTATCCAAGGGACGAATCCTTTCATGGATGGTCACCATATGTTTTATATATATGGAACACTCATCATTGTAATAACATATCGAATATACATATCATATCATATGAAAAATCAACATGGTATCAGAGTAGGATTGGGATTGACTCCCTCACAGGAGGGCCCAATAAAATGAAAGAGCTGGCAAGATACTCCCTCAACGCACTGAATCGTAAATGAAAGATAAATGGAAGCCCGTGAATGCTAGAGCATATTTTTTTGTAGACAGTGGATTTCTACTATGTGTGTTTGTCCATGAACTATGATGGAGATGAACCATCATGGCGTGGTGATTTATTACAGATATGACATTGCGCCCACTGGCTTTGGGTCTATGGATAAGTGAGGAAATGTCAGGATTGTATGTAGGGATTGGATTCTTGGGAGACCGCACTAGAGATCACAATGATGATGGTGCACTCCATTCCGGAGGACCAACTAGGGATGTTATAGGACATTAGGAGGAATGAACTCACATGCTATGTATGGAAACAAATCGAGAACTAAAATTTCCTGAAGACACATTGTGTGTGCTCAGTTCTCTATATTGTGCAGAAAATGATCGGTTGGCGAAGTGGATTGGTAAGGAGAAGTGGATATATTGTTAATCATAATACTCCCATGCAACTAACCACTGTGAAAACCGAGGACCTGCTCCTCCCCTCTCATTTTTTCACAACTTGGATTCTTTACAAAGAGTTGAAGGAGCACTATACAATTCTCAAATTTTCATCTATGTCCATGTGGTGAGAAAGAACAAGGGTTTTAAGAATTCCTCTTAATCATGTTTTTAGGATTCTCTTCCCAATGTACGTGAGAAGGGCGTCCAAGGACAATGGTTGTGCTATTTGTTGGAACACTATACAGGATGCAGATTATGTATGCCTCTTACCATCGTGTAGTCACTACTTTCACCTGGATTGCATAGACTAGTGGCTTCCATACTAAGCTACTTGTCCCTTGGGAAAAGTTTCTACTCGTCGTAATACCCATGGAAGATCAGAGAGGAGCCTATTATTAATTCTACATTAAAACTAATGAAACCATACTATTGGTTTGTGGGTTTGGAAATTGTAGCATTGTAGTATACTATTAATTTCATTCAATATGGATTTGCTATAGAAGTGTTGATTCTCAGTGTTGAGTATATCAAATCCTTCATGTGTTAATAGTTTTGTATTTGAAAATTTTGTGTGGCAGCCATGGTTTCCTACAATATGAGGATATTGGACTTGCACAATGCTCAAACTGTGTCATATGCTCATTGATGGTTTGATTCTCAGAAAAGGACTATGCCTTTGGACACATCGATTAATGGATTGTCATTGAAGAAGGAATATGTGAGGTAGACACCAGATAATGAATCCTTGGAAGTAGCTGTGAGTATACATTGCTTGTATAATTGAGGGAAAGTCAACGGTGACTTCCAAGTGGATCTACAAGATCAAGCATGTAGAAAACAACAACATCGAAAAGTAGAAAAGCATGGTTGGTGTGGTAGTAGACATTTGGATCACGATTCTCTTAGAAAGAGGGATCTAGTTGGCTCATGCAGAGAGGTAGACATGGAGGGTAAGACCTCCCAACATGATGTCAAGGAGAGACATTTCCAAACATGATGGTCAGAGACAAGAAGTCTCTAGGAGAAGTATACCTCCATGACTTTATCATACCAGATAGCAGAGGTAGTTTTAGTGTATGTAGAGGTACTCCCAGAGAGGTAGGGAGTACTACATCGAGAGGGAGAAGATATTGAGTTACCTACAGAAAAGGAGAAAGATCTTCCTTCAGTGTCAGAGGGAGAATAGACAGAGGAGGATTCACCTCCAGCTCCATAGGGAGTGTTGATGTTTGAGGCAACATCGTGAGACATTCGCCCCAAAGGATCCTATGTGGAATAGTAAGGGGGGATGTAGACTTCATCCTAACGTGCTTCAAATGGTTAGATGAAGGAACCAAGACATTGTTTTCATGAGGAAACCTCGATATATCTTGGGGGATATTGGTTCCATGAGGGAACCTCGATGTATCCTAGAGATGCTTGAGGCAACATCATGACACATTTTCCCCGAAGGGTCCTGTATGGACTAGTATGAGAGAATGAAGACTTCATCCTGACATGCTTTAGATGGTCAGATGAAGGAACCAAGACATTGGTTTCATGAGGAAACCTTGATATGTCTTTTGAGACATTGGTTCCATGAGGGAACCTCTATATGTCTTAGAGGTGTGTTCCATGAGGGAACCACAAGATGTCTAGTATGGACACAGTTCATAAGTGAAGCATAAGGTTGGACACTTCAGGATATTTGGGTGTCTAGTATACATTCATGTACCCAAGGAGAAAATGACCAAGCTAAACCCTTCAGGAAGAAAGGGTGCATTTGTGGGGTACAATGAGTCTTCGAAGGAATACCAGATCTACATCAGAGATATATTGAGGTGACCAGAGATGTTACCTTTGAGGAAGAGGTAGAATTTCAAGAGATATAAAGGATATCACACTGAGATTGATAGAGAGAGATAGGAAAATATGGTTCCTTCTCCCCCTCACCCTCCAATATTTCAGGGGGAGACAGTTGAACCTATTGATCCAATTGATCTCGTTGATCTAGTAGCTCCAGTTGATGTTCCCAAACATATTACAGTAGATCAGAAGAGACCTACATGGGTTCGTTAGACTCTATAAACGGTAGAAGGATATGCGGCTCCTCATGGTACCTTATGATATAGAAAGAGACCTCATAGATATTCATGTTATTCCGCAACTATGAGCCACATCATTTATTCTTAACCTTCATATTATGAGGAGGCATCTAGTTAGCTAGTATGGAGAGATTCCAAGATGGAGGAGTATCAACCCATCATGAAGAATGATGTGTGGGATATTGTTTTGATACTTGAGGGGAAGTTTGTAGTGACTTCCAAGTGGATCTATAAGATCAAACACACAGGTTACAGGAGCATCAAGAAGCAGAAAAAAATATTTGTTGCTAGAGGATTCTCTCAGGTGGAGGGAATAAATTATTAGGAGACATTTACTCATGTTTCTCGATACACTTCTACCTAGATGATTATTTCCCTTGCAACATCCATGGCTTGGAGAATACATCATATGGTTGTGAATACATCCTTTCTCAATGGATATATTGAGGAAGAAGTATACATCGAGAAATGAGATGATTTTTTGATACATGAGAAGGAGTCTCATGTGTGCAGGTTGAAGAAGGTTGTGTATGGACACAAGAAGGCATATCGATCTTGGTATGTGAGGATTGATGGACACTTGATGAGTTTGGGATTCAATAAAAGTGTTGTTTATCCCAACCTATACTAAAACATTGTTAATGGCGAGTCCCTTATTTTGGTCCTATATGTTGATGATTTATTCCTCACAGATATAGAGAGCCTTATTGTTGAATGCAGGTATGTGTTGGCCTCTGAGTTTGAGACGAAGGACGTTGGTATGATGCACTACTTCCTGGGATTATAGATGTGGCAGAGAATTGATGATATCTTCATGAGTCATGGGAAGTACATAGTTGAGACATTGAAGAAGTTTGATATGTTGAACTATAAGCCCATGGCTACACCAATGGTGACAAATCTGAAGAAACTAAGTGTGTCTTCTTCTGATTCCGACGATATTGATCTGACCCTGTACAAGAAAATTGATTGGATCATTGATGTATCTGGTTAACAACAGACCAAATATTTGATATGCAATGAGTGCACTTAGCCAATTTATGAGTCAACTAAGATAAACACATTGGATTTCTGCGAAGCATGTGTTGAGATACCTGTGAGGCACAATTGGACATGGTATGAGATATACTTCTAGTATTGACATAATCTTGCAGGGATATACTGACTCTGATTGGGCAGGGAGCACAGTGGATAGGGAGAGAACCTATAGGTGTTGCTTCACTTTGGGATCTGCCATGGTTTTCTGGTGTAGCAAGAAACAAAATTTTGTGGCCTTAAGCACCGCAGAATAAGAGTACATTTCATTGAGTGTGGAAGTCTGCGAAGTAGTGTGGCTTCACAAGATCCTTGCAAATTTATTTGGACATGTGCTAGACTCCACCATTATTTCGAGACATGGTACAGAGGAAGGTAGTATTGGCCTTCCTACAAATGAGCAGGTTGTTGATGTTATTACCAAACCCCTTACCAGGACGAAGTTCAAGTACTTATGTGATAGAATTTGCGTTGCAGGGAATGCCTCCCTCTCTAAGAGGGAGTTTTGATGTTTTCAACTTCATAAGACATTCTCTAGATCATACTCCTCTGTGATTGAGCTGAGTTGATTTGTGAGGACACTTATCCGAGAAGGGATAAGTGGTTTTGGTCTTATAGCCCAATGTCCCTTATGGAGAGCACATGACGACATGTTAAGGGAGTTGACCTTGACATCGCACACTATGGCGAGTTGACCCTAGTTTATATAGAGGGGTTAGCCTCTAGAGGCCCACATGGGAGTGCCATGTGTGACAAACTCCAAATCGTACTCCTTTGTGACTAAGTTGAGTTGATCTGTGAGGACACTCATCCAAGAAAGGATAAGTGGGTTTGGGATTATATCCCAATGTCCCTTTGTAGAGAACATGAGGACACATACCTTGTGGAGAGCATATGAGGGCACATCCCTTGTGGAGAGGACATGAGGACATGTCAAGTGAGTTTACCTTGATGTCACACACTATGGGTAGTTGACCCTAGTGTTTCTAGAGGGAGTAGCCTCTAGAAGTCTACATGGGAGTGCCATGTGTGACATACCTTTTGCAAAAATGTACCAAGTAAGCATCAGGTGGACTGTCTCCTAGATTGGGATGCATACCAAGGGATATATGATGCATTTATCACAAATGTGTACTTGTGGTAAATGGGCCCAGGCATAGTCCTTCATTGATCATGACAAGGAATAATATGGACTCGCGGTGCTTGAGGTGCTTTCCATGTGTCAATTAGCATCAGGATGAGATTAACTCATAGGTGTGTACCTATGTTGAACTACCCTGGTGTGGTATTTTTCCTAGTCATGGTGATTTGACAACGAATGATAAAGACTCAAGATGATAAATGTTATCACATGCGGACCCAGAGTGATCCTGATCTTAGAGAGATTCAATTGGCTTAGAGGGAGAGCCGCACACAGATATTTCTCTCAGTTTATGTTAGAGAGAGACATCTCCCAAGACTGACAGACAAGTGTAATGAGTATAGGGTGAAGTTTGTATACTTCGGAGACAAGATTTGGCATGATGAAGAATGTCTCCCTCATTGAGAGGGAGCATTGATATTTGAACAACACCGGGAAGACATTCTTCTAGATTAATAATTAATAATATAATTATTGATTATTAAATAATATATATAATAAGTAAATGATAATAATAAATAGTTATTTATTATCCAAGGGACACATCCTTTCATGGATGGTCACCATATGTTCTACATATATGCAACACTCATCATTTTAATAAGATATTGAATATACATTTCATCTCATATGAAAAATCAACAAAAGCAACAGTCACTACCTAAGATTGAATATTCTCAATCTAATAATGGAACTTAATGAGATCCCACCTACAATACATAGATACATAAATGGATTTATATTTTGGTCTCAATTGGATAAAATATGGATAGAAATTCATGGTTAAATATATATGCAAATTATCAGTTCCCGTCATTATTCCATAAAAAGAAATTTTGGCTCCATTTCCGAGCAAACCGTAGCAAATATTCCAAAACCGTTAAGAACCCACTTCCAGAATCCATTTACCTTGATCACAAGCAGTTTTCAAGATTTCTCAATGGTTTGGGAGAAATATTTGTCTGATCAGAACAATATTTTCCAGAATATTATTTTCACACGCATAGTCATCACCAATGCAGATTAATTTGAAAAAATCAAGCATTAAATAATGGATAGTCAGATTCAATCTACAATAGCATGTCCAAGCTTGATATAGCATAAAATTGAAGTTTTAAGTCTACAATGCATATGCTTTGGAGCAATTGCTACAGATCCTATTCGGTAGGACAAGGATATCTCCGGAGTTATGATTTGGTCCTAGGTTCAAGCACATTTTCCTATGATCTATATTTTTGTGGAAAAACAATGAATGAAATGGAATGTAATCACTATTTGTTAGCCAGATATCAGGTCTCAATCAAAACTATAACTAAAATTTAGGATCTGATGTAAACCAACTATGTGTATAAAAAGGGACTTAGATCACATAATTATGGGTGGGAGTTTAGTGGTGCTTAAGGTACATTTGACCTGGATTGTATGCCTGGAATTCACTACATTTTGTACTCAATGGAAAATTCATTCTGATGGTTAGGATTTCTTATTCTTTCATTATTTCTTCTATCTTACTTAAATTCATTTGAATATTTTTTGCAAAGCATGTGATTTATCCTGTTCTTGTTGAATTCAATCAAATATTTTTTTGTTCATTCACATGTTACAAGATTTGTATTTAAGTGATTACATCTTGTTTCTAAATGATATTTGGGGTCAAGAGTCTTTTGTGTAAGTGAACAAATTGTGAAATTGCATCTTCTCTTTTCTTCTGTTTTTGTCTCTTTATCTAGCTGATTAGAGTGAATTCCATTGACTAAGTGGATGTTGTGTAAAACTGATTTTGTAACCAGAATCTTATGTTATCTAATTTAATCCACTACTTAACCCATAAACCAACCTTTAAACCCAAAACAACTACAAATATAAACCATATAACTGAGGTACCCTAGATTCCCCCTTAGTAGACAGGGACAACTTTAGGGACTAACATATTTTGGCACCATTGTCGAGGATGAAGGAACGAAAACATTTTCCCTGGGAGAACGAAAATGATCAAATATGGTTTTTTATGGTGAACCAAATCTAGACACATAGTGACTACGATCATTCACCCAGAGACTCAATGAAGGAAGAATCCATTGGCAAATCCATTGATTTAGGAAGACAGAGGCCATGGAGGAAATTTTAGCTCAAATATTTGTTCCATTTGACTTCTCATTTTTTTCTGGTTACCCAAATCCAATACCTCATGTAGATGAATTACAAGGAAGGCTTCCCAAGTTTAAAGAATGTATAGATGATAATCCCACTGAACATTTTCTTGAGTTTCATGAAATGATGCATCATTTGGATATATTTCATGAGGATGTACTCATGAATATGTTCATGTACTCACTCGAAGGAGATGCTCGAGAATGGTACCAATCTCTTCCTCACTCTGGTATATCTTCATTGAATCAATTTCATACAGTATTTCATGATCAATTTAGAATATCTTTTCCAGTTGAATGTATTTTTGAGCATTTTTGTGAAGAGTTTGTATCATATATTCATAATTCGATAACTGATGAAAATGAATTAAATCTTAATGAAGTAGAGGATGACTCATTGTCTGTTGAATCCTTTTCTAGTTATGTTATACATTTGGAAAAATTTCAGCATTGTATTAATATTGAATTCGACAGTAGTCATACTCTAGATACATTTGACAACACATCAGATATTTATAATACTCATGACTATGATGAATTTGCTTCTCAAAACAGTATTGGAGATCTCCCTGTTTTTATGAGTATGAGGATAATTTAGAGATGAATTTTTATGCATCAACACATAGGGAATTCTATAGAAGCAAGATTGTATATGATAATTATGCATCTGATTTAGGAAGTGAGAGAGATGAAGAGGCAGTTCAGCAGAAACAATATTTAATTCAGCATGATGATCCTTCTCTTGAAATTGGTGAAAGTATATTGTTTCTTTCTGAACCTCTTGCCTTGGAATCTACAAAGGAATTTTATGCTCAAGATGATTTCACTGCTAGTACTAATGGATTGTTTCAAGGGGGATATTTGCAACACAGTCTGGTTAATAGAGCATAAATTATAGAGGAGTATCTTGGTATTTTAAGTCAGTTAGAAATTTTCCATGCTTTTCATGATCCCGTGGCTGCTTGGATGGAGAAGATTTCTTCAGGGGTCCCAAACATCGTAGCTTTTGGTATGCCACTTAATTGCAACAGTAAGTTTGAGTTGTCCATAAGATTTGTGTTGTATCTATCATGTTTTTTCTACGTTTTATCAATTAGTTGCATGCAAGAAGTTTTGATAGTTAATCAAATGCTTCCATGGATGTATTGGAAGTTTGATGTGACTTGATAAGGAAATGATTGGTTAGTTGTGTAGGAGTTGTACATAAATAATATCTCTTTTTTAACATGTTGGTTTTAGTTTGAAGATCAAATTGCAATGTGATAGTAGTGCCAAGTTTTTCAGTTTAACATAGTGTGCAAAAATAAGACTCCATAACCCAATGGAAGCACTGGTAAATAGATTTTTAGTTTTTAGTTTGGCTTTTTCAGTATGCAGAGGGTTTGTCTTCAACAATTTTGTTTTGCAAAAGTTGTTGCAAAGAAGATTTACAGATTTGCAGGGATTAAATGGATTCAAACTTGGTCTGCAGTTATTAATGTCTCACAAGGAGAACATTATCCCCAAAAGGAGCCAGTGTTAGTCCCTAGACATACTACCACATTTTATCCTTGATTTTCATCCTATTCCATAAAAACCTATACTTAGCCTATTATTTTTTTGGTTGGTTGCACCTTTTTATACTTTATATCTCTCTTGTTGGTGTGATTTGCTTTGCTTTAAATTAGTTTTCATTTTCTTCTATCAGGTTAGTTTGAGATTTCACATGGAAAAGGATATGTCACATCACAATTATTATTTCCTATTGGAAAATCAAGGAATTTATCTAGGTACGAGATACAAAATAGATTCGCTACCAGAATAACATTATTTTGGTAGCACATGAGAAGTCATTTTTCAAATGTGCTTCAAACCTGATGATCATGACAAGAAATCCTGATATCATGTGAAGATCGTGCAAACGGTTATGGTTCTC
>ML790667.1:173011-198937 GCA_009831015.1 Picea engelmannii | reverse complement strand
ACCTGTTAGGATGTGTTGTAGGTACCTTGAGGCCCATTGACATCACTGGTGGGTCATCTCGCATCGGTTAACGACATTCATTAATGGTCGGTAATCCGATGATTTATGTTTGTGTTCGACTCCAGAACATTCATTCACACAAATAAGAATTGTACCACGAGTAAAGATTTGAAGCTGTTGAAGACATGATTTCAGTTGATCTTTTTCAAGACAGAACAAAAGCCAGGTTCAGGGATCATCATCAAATAATTTGATGTTATAAATGGGAAGTTTTTCTCAGCAGGATATTTTTGGTTCAAATTTCTCTACAGATTCCTGATTGTTTCATCAGTACCAGTCAGTACTAGCACAGAATCCATCATCTACAGTGATCATCAGAAATACAAGAGCAATTACAATTTTCGCGCCCTTCAGATCCAGACTTGACTTCAAAAGAAAAAACTCTACAGCAAGAATTGCATAACAAAGGGGATAGGTAATTTAACTCAGGTACATTTAGTTCATGTTGATTTACTGTATTAATTTACATATTAATAGTTTGAACTAAGGATGCCTTGTTTACTCCATAATGTTTCATCATACTCATACTCTGTACCTGATAACCAACCCACCTCGACATTTCATATCATGAAAATGCACAACCTTACCTGAGCTGAGTTCGACATGACTCGTATTGATAACACTCTGCACTCATGTACAAATATCATCATTTTCCTACACATTATTGATCCCCATGACAATTCAAATGTTCTCCTATGATTTTTCTCCCGACTACCTCCTTCATCACACTCTCTTCCCTCGTTGCCCTCATCTAAATTTCACTACTCACCTATAGACCTTCCCTGTGCTATCAAATAAAATCATGGTGGAAAATCGTCATGACCCGGAGACATATGCGGACTTAGAGGCCCTTCCAGAGTATGAGGCCACCAGAGACATTTTTCAGAAGGCAGGATGGGAGTCATTTCTCAAGAAATTCGATGGCTATAATGATTCAATTACGCTTCAGTTCACTCTGCATTTTCAGGGTGGGTTCGCTAAAGTGGGCGAGCTCGAGTTCGAAGTCATAGAACAATTTATTTCAGAAGCAATTCAACTGCCCACCACTGGTCAGAGATGGACAAAGGGTCAGCCTGTTGACAAGAAGCTCTGCACGCAGCTTCTGAAACCACAGTACTGGAAAATACAATGGTCAGAGGGGACATCGCGGTCATGGTTAGAACCACAATGGGCTTAGTTGTTAGCTATCCTCCAACGTTACCTCACGTGCGAAGGACGGTATACAATTGTATTTCCCTGCCATGCTCGACTCCTGTTACATTTGAAAGGTAATCATCTACTGAACATACCCTTCTTTCTGTTGAAAATTCTAAAGAAAATGGCAGAACAGGTTTGAAAGGCCAAAGATTTTCGAGGAAGTCTATTTCATTTTGGTCTTGTTAAGATATTGATTAAGTCTGCACTGTCCAAGAAACAAGAAACTTGGGATATGTTTGTTGTAAAAACCCTAGCCTCTAACAAGTCTAAAGATAGAAGTGTTAAGCCTGCTCCTCCACAGAAGAAGCTGAATTCTAGGAAAAAGAGGGTTAAAACCCCGACCAAAATTTGTGATGACCCTAAGAACATACCAGATAGCACAATTGAAGCCAGTACTGGAAACCCTAATTCAGAACATTCATTTGATGCCCATGGGTCTGATGGAGTGGAAACCAATTATGAAACTGTGAAGAACACTACTCCTACAGAGGCAAATGTTGAAATTCCGAATTCTTCCCTAGCTGCTGTGAACATTATTGACGTGGAGGAATTGGCAGAGTTGACTGACAAACCTAGGAGAAATCCAAAACGAAAAATGTAAAAGCATATTGTCAGATATGGATAACTCTGTGCCCAATTACCCACCACAGGAGAGGTTAAAAAGTGTAGATGATCATGAGGAGGATCCAGAGCCCTCTGAAATGACTTGGACTCTGTCCCAATTAA
The DNA here is from genome assembly GCA_009831015.1 of Picea engelmannii. Taxonomy (NCBI): domain Eukaryota; kingdom Viridiplantae; phylum Streptophyta; class Pinopsida; order Pinales; family Pinaceae; genus Picea; species Picea engelmannii. The sequence continues at coordinate 196,954 of ML790667.1, read as the reverse complement.
TTCGAAAAGCCCGTAAAGTGGATCGGAAGGCTACTGCGCCCAAAGGAATTGAGCAGAATGAGCCAATTAGAGTACCAACAGATACCCCTGCTCGAGAGTTCACTCCTGAACCTAGCCCAGTTGACAATCCCGATCCAGTTGACACCTATGAACGAGGTCCAGATGAGTTCACTCCTGAACTCAGTCCAGATCATAATTCTGATCCAGCTGACACCCTTGCTCAAAGTCCAGACGAGTTTACTCATGCATCCAGTCCTCAAACACAACCAGGACAAGATAAAACATTTGAAACCTATTGTGAAATTTCGTCCAGTAAATCCTTGAGACCAATGGTAGCCAGATTAGAAAGAAGGAATAACAGGTTGAAAGAGAAGCTACATGAGTACACTATGTTGGATCGACATATCAAAACAGAGAATGAACTCATGAAAGTCAGGGTAACTCATCTCTTATCCAAAATTGAAAGATTAAAACAGAAGAATAAGGGTCTTTTCCAAAGGAACAGGAAACTACAAAAGACTGCCAGAAAGCATATTATAATCAACTGAGTCCTCAATAAAGAAATCAGAAATATGAAGAAACATGAGAGGTTACAAATGTTGGTTGCAGCTGCTGCAACGATTTGATTGCTATTAGTCTTTGACTTTTTTTTTTCCTGAGGACAGGCAAAGACTTTAGTTTGGGGGCATGTTGGTCTCCAGTTTTGACTATGTTTTGCCTACATCATATCAAAAATACCTCCATTTCCATACCCAGTACCACCCCTTATGGCCTTGTTATGACACATTTGACATCTCTTTACCATTAAATGGGGCTACTCAAGGTATTCTTACGTTTCAAATTATTTTTATGTATTTTGATACTTTAAATTAATATTGAAACTAATGTGGCATGACTTAGGTACTATTTCTATTTGAAACAGAATTTGCCAGTACCAGGTACCAGCTCGCACCCAGTGGAGATACCAACGAAGCTGCTAAAGATCCGCGCGATATGGATAGAGTGGTAGATAGTGTGATTTACATGATGGATTGAGTCATCACTCATATGTTGATTCAAGGCGAAATTATAGAACTGAGTTGTTAATACCTCATGACTCACACTTCGTGACACTCCGTGTCATGAAGATGTGAAGACCGTTTTTAACTGATTTTGAGTTATTTTCAGATCTGGGATCTGTTTGAATTAATGTATTTTTGTTTTAAACTATTTTTAAGGAGGATCTATAAAAACAAAGGATCGCTCCTAAGAAATGTTGGTTATGTTATGCTCTGATATACATTTATGTTAATACAATCTGCTTATGCGTTATGTTACTTCACTGTTATACGACTTAAGTTATTTTTCTGAATAAATAGAGCGTGAAGCATGAATGGTGTTTGCGTAGAATGATCTGAGTAGTTCTGGTTTTTCCTTTCGGCGATTGAACCTCTTGGTTGGGCCCGCCAACAGGTTCAAGTCGCTACTTTTCTCTATATTAGAGTTAGTTTATTTCAGTATCCTAGGATTTGCATGCATGATTAGCTTATTTGAGTTTGGGAATTAACTTGTTCAGATTCTTGCTTAATTATTCTTCAACTATATCATTTCCATCATATTAATATCTCCTACGTTGATGAGTGTTGAAAGCATGGTTGATTCCTGTAGAATTTAAAGCATGAACTAGGTTTACTTTGTTTCCAGTTTTTAATCTGAACGTAGATTAAATAGAATGCGAGTTTGAACTTACTTTTCTTTGGTTGGGATAGTTAGTCTACTTTGCTTTGGTTAGGATAGTTAGGTTACTCTACTTTGTTAGGACAGTTAGGTTGCAATTGAATTAGAGGAAGCTTCCAGTACCAGTAGGGTAAGTAGGATATTTCTTTATTTTTCCTATGGATAGATTTAGATTTATTTCCGATGTTTAGATTAAAAGAATTTTAGGAAATAATCTTTCTGTTATGGCTTAAATAGAAATAGTGATGATGAGATGATTAAAGATAGTGGTAGATATTCTTGTGAAATCACATTAGAATAGAAATAGAAGTACTTGCATTTAAGCACATAACTGTTCTCTTTTGATGAATTAAACAGGAAATGATAAGTTTCAAGGTAGTCATTAGGATTCAGTTTCTAATAGTGAGTTTGTGTTTTCTTCTAAGAATAGTCTTTAGATAGGAATTAGAATCTTACCCGCACATACAGTGTAGCAGCTCTAAGTTCACTTACCCTGGTTTGACAATTCAGTGTTTTCAGGTCATTAAAATCTTTAATATAGTAGCCTGACAGTCTCAATCGAATAAAATATGGATATAAGTTCATGGTTAAAGATATATGCAAATTATCAATTCCCATCATTATTCTAGGAAGAGAAATTTGGGATTCATTTCCAAGCAAACCATAGAAAATATTCCAAAATAATTAAGAAACCACTTCCATAATGGGTCCATTTACCTTGATTGTTAGTGGTTTTCAAGATTTCTCAATGATTTGGGAGAAATATTTGTTTGATCTAAACAATATTTTCCATAATATTATTTCACACGGCCAGTCATCACCAACATAGATTAATTTGCAAAAATCAAGCATTGAAGAATGGATAGTTAGAGTCAATCTACAAAAACATGTGCAATCGCGATCTAGAATAAAGTTGAAGTTTTAAGTCTCCAACGCATCTACTTTGGAGCAATTTCTACAGATCCTATTTGGTAGGACAAGGATATCTCTGGAGTTATGATTTGGTCCTAGGTTGAATGAATTTTTCCTAAGATCTATATTTTTTTTTAAAACAATGAATGAAATGGAATGTAATCACTATTTGTTAGCCATATATCAAGTCTCAATCAAAATTGTAACTAAAATTTAGGATCTGATGTAAACCAAATCTATGTACAAAAAGGGACTTAGATGACATATTTAGGGGTGTCAGTTTGGTGGTGCTTAAGGTACATTTGACCTGGAATGTATGCCTAGAATTCACTACATTTTGAACTCAATGGAAAATACATTTTGATGGTTATTTTCTTATTCTTGCGTTATTTCTTTATCTTACTTAAATGCATTTGAATCATTTTTGCAAAGCATGTGATTTATCATATTCTTGTTGAATTCAGTCAAAGCTTTTGTTGTTTACTCACCTGTTACATGATTTGTATTTAAGTGATTCCATCTTGTTTCTAAATGATATTTGGGATCAAGAGTCTTTTGTGTAAGTGAATAGATTGTGAACTTGCAGATTGTCTTTTCTTCTGTTTTTATCTCTTTATCTAGACAATCAAAGTGAATTCCATTGATTAAGTGGATGTTGTGTAAACCTGAGTTTGTAACCAGAATCTTATATTATCCAATTTAATCCACTACTTAACCCATAAACCAACCTTTAAACCCAAAAAACCTACAGATATAAACCATTGCAATAACTAAGGTGCCCTATCTTTCCCCTTAGCAGTTAGGGAAAACTTTAGGGACTAACAACAACGATTAGTGTTCTAAGAAATAATATATTCAAACATGATCTTTATGCGTTAAAACACAAGTATTTCATGGGAAAGAGGTATATTTATTATATGACAACATAATATAGGTATTTATCACCTACACGTGTCGCGACACTACTTCGAGGCCGAACTCCAGGTCCCTCCACCCAGGCCATTGACAGTAAGTTGCACCTTCGACTTCAATACTTATGTAGACCCAAAGAAGACAAAATTAAACTTCTTAGACATATATATGAAGCATGGAAAAGGATGGAAATAGAGGTTTCCAGGTCGTAGGATGTGAATCAATAGTAGGGAAATAAGGGCTTGCAGCGGGAAATCGCCAGCATAATTTTGCTTCAAGTATGATTATCCTCTCCTCGTGCCTTAGGCTCAATTTATACCATCTCCGAGCGGTTGGAGTGGTTAAAATTAGTTATGTACGGGAAACAGGGGGTTAGGAACCAAGTAAACCCGTGAACCCTACCCAAAAATATGGAAAATTTTATTTTTTTGAGAAAAACATAGGTGTATGCGACTTTCAATGGAGAAACGGGAATACACACACCTTTCATAACTGTTAGGGAAAGTACATGTCAAAACATATTGTTTTTTGAATAATATAGAGGAGGTAAAGGGGATTAATGTCTACAAGTAGGAAATGGAAAGGCTAAATAAGTCATCAATGCATATGTGGTGGAAATTGATGTTATAACAACAACATTTCCAAGATCAATTTATATATATAGGTTTACAAGTATATTAAAAAAGGGGTGCATGTAAAAAAGTAAAACGTGAAATGGTGATTTTAAACCCATGGGTTTGAGTATTTTCCCATGGTATTTGGAAAAGTTAAATAAAAAGGGGGATTTAATTATTTAATTAATGGACATGTCCCTTCATGAAGGGTTATGAAAAATTATATAAAGAGAAAGTGTGAGTGTGAAAAATGGATGAGAAAACATTGAATATCATTCCAAAAGGGAAGAGTTGTTAAATCAGTTTCAGATCAGCTTGGAATTTTCATGATAACTTATGCTTTGGAGCATTCCTCACCTTGAAATTTTGAAGAGACAAAGGAGATATATGTGGGCACATATGGTAAATTTTTCAGATGTTGGTTTTCTATACTTTTAGAGATATTCCCCATGGAAGTTAGAGTTTTTGAATCATCTTAAGATCAGTTTCAAACATGTCAGTTTGACATTTTCACTATAAATTCATTTTTGAGACTCTTCAGACTGTGAGTTTTTAACAGAATAGAGGAAACATATATAAGTACCTCAGGTAACAATTTCATATGTTGGTTCATTTTAATTTTTTAGATATGCTATGTGGAAGTTAGGGTTTCTGAATGGTCCTGAGATCAATTTCAAATAGGTTAGATATGAATTTTCACTATAACTTATTTTCTAGGANAAACAATGAATGAAATGGAATGTAATCACTATTTGTTAGCCATATATCAAGTCTCAATCAAAATTGTAACTAAAATTTAGGATCTGATGTAAACCAAATCTATGTACAAAAAGGGACTTAGATGACATATTTAGGGGTGTCAGTTTGGTGGTGCTTAAGGTACATTTGACCTGGAATGTATGCCTAGAATTCACTACATTTTGAACTCAATGGAAAATACATTTTGATGGTTATTTTCTTATTCTTGCGTTATTTCTTTATCTTACTTAAATGCATTTGAATCATTTTTGCAAAGCATGTGATTTATCATATTCTTGTTGAATTCAGTCAAAGCTTTTGTTGTTTACTCACCTGTTACATGATTTGTATTTAAGTGATTCCATCTTGTTTCTAAATGATATTTGGGATCAAGAGTCTTTTGTGTAAGTGAATAGATTGTGAACTTGCAGATTGTCTTTTCTTCTGTTTTTATCTCTTTATCTAGACAATCAAAGTGAATTCCATTGATTAAGTGGATGTTGTGTAAACCTGAGTTTGTAACCAGAATCTTATATTATCCAATTTAATCCACTACTTAACCCATAAACCAACCTTTAAACCCAAAAAACCTACAGATATAAACCATTGCAATAACTAAGGTGCCCTATCTTTCCCCTTAGCAGTTAGGGAAAACTTTAGGGACTAACAACAACGATTAGTGTTCTAAGAAATAATATATTCAAACATGATCTTTATGCGTTAAAACACAAGTATTTCATGGGAAAGAGGTATATTTATTATATGACAACATAATATAGGTATTTATCACCTACACGTGTCGCGACACTACTTCGAGGCCGAACTCCAGGTCCCTCCACCCAGGCCATTGACAGTAAGTTGCACCTTCGACTTCAATACTTATGTAGACCCAAAGAAGACAAAATTAAACTTCTTAGACATATATATGAAGCATGGAAAAGGATGGAAATAGAGGTTTCCAGGTCGTAGGATGTGAATCAATAGTAGGGAAATAAGGGCTTGCAGCGGGAAATCGCCAGCATAATTTTGCTTCAAGTATGATTATCCTCTCCTCGTGCCTTAGGCTCAATTTATACCATCTCCGAGCGGTTGGAGTGGTTAAAATTAGTTATGTACGGGAAACAGGGGGTTAGGAACCAAGTAAACCCGTGAACCCTACCCAAAAATATGGAAAATTTTATTTTTTTGAGAAAAACATAGGTGTATGCGACTTTCAATGGAGAAACGGGAATACACACACCTTTCATAACTGTTAGGGAAAGTACATGTCAAAACATATTGTTTTTTGAATAATATAGAGGAGGTAAAGGGGATTAATGTCTACAAGTAGGAAATGGAAAGGCTAAATAAGTCATCAATGCATATGTGGTGGAAATTGATGTTATAACAACAACATTTCCAAGATCAATTTATATATATAGGTTTACAAGTATATTAAAAAAGGGGTGCATGTAAAAAAGTAAAACGTGAAATGGTGATTTTAAACCCATGGGTTTGAGTATTTTCCCATGGTATTTGGAAAAGTTAAATAAAAAGGGGGATTTAATTATTTAATTAATGGACATGTCCCTTCATGAAGGGTTATGAAAAATTATATAAAGAGAAAGTGTGAGTGTGAAAAATGGATGAGAAAACATTGAATATCATTCCAAAAGGGAAGAGTTGTTAAATCAGTTTCAGATCAGCTTGGAATTTTCATGATAACTTATGCTTTGGAGCATTCCTCACCTTGAAATTTTGAAGAGACAAAGGAGATATATGTGGGCACATATGGTAAATTTTTCAGATGTTGGTTTTCTATACTTTTAGAGATATTCCCCATGGAAGTTAGAGTTTTTGAATCATCTTAAGATCAGTTTCAAACATGTCAGTTTGACATTTTCACTATAAATTCATTTTTGAGACTCTTCAGACTGTGAGTTTTTAACAGAATAGAGGAAACATATATAAGTACCTCAGGTAACAATTTCATATGTTGGTTCATTTTAATTTTTTAGATATGCTATGTGGAAGTTAGGGTTTCTGAATGGTCCTGAGATCAATTTCAAATAGGTTAGATATGAATTTTCACTATAACTTATTTTCTAGGAATCTTCAAAATATAAATGTTTTATACATAGGAGACATACATAAGTACCTTAGGTAAAAATTTCAAAATCGTGTTTGCAAAATTGGATACGTGGCATGATGTAAAAGTTCATTCTTGGGAAGGGGCCCAAAACAACAAGATTTGGGAAAGTTACCATTTGGAAATTCACATTTTGGTTAGACCTAGTAAAGGTAGAAGTAGTGAGAAGACCCGATGAAGGAAAAATCACTGAGTATACCTAGTGAAGGAATAAACAACGAGCATACCTGGTGAAGGAAGAAGTAGCAAGTAGACTCGGGGTGAAGGTTGGTACAGCTCACAAAGAGATTGGTGTCTCTTGCTAAGTTGGTTTTTAGCAGTGGGGATTGGTGTCTCCGACATATTGGTGTCTACAAAGATCTTTAAGAATAGGTTGGATCCTCTCAAAAAAATGTATTGCTATCTCTTACTAATGTGGTGCTTAGTGGTGGTGATTGGTGTCTATGAAGATCTGTAAGAGTAGGTTGGTGCCTACTAGGATTTGTACCAGTGGGGATTGGTGTCTCCAGTAGATTGGTGCCTCAAAATATTTGTAACAGTAGGTTGGTGCCTATAAATGATTATAAAGAGAATTTTTGTGGTTTTCTCCCGAAAAGGGTTTCCACGTAAATCTTGTGTTCCATGTTCTGCAACAAATAGATATCATATGCTATTTTTTTCTTATGGTTGATGAATGTTTGAAAAATTAAAAAATTGACTTATAATTATTCACCCCCACCTAGTATAAGCGTGTCTCAATAAACACACCATTAAAATATTCACATGGAGGAAAATCATCATCATCAATATTGATGCTTTTAAATTCCCCAATTAGAGGATAAACTTCATCATCATCATTGGTTCTTTTAAACTCCCCATTTGGAAGAAAATATTCAGCATCGTTATCAGTGCATTTAATTTCCCCACTTTTGGGAAACTTTTATCATCATTAATCCCATCATCATTTGAAATATCCCCATATTAATCATCTACATTGATGATACCAATGAAATTTTCACTAATAGGAAGATATTTGTTTACATCAATGTTACTAGTACTTATATAACAATCCTTGATAGAGGGTATATGTGTCCCCCCCATCACTATAATTGTTGTTTCCATTAAAGTCATCACTAGGAGGAAAGTTTGTATTCCAAGCATTCAAACTATCATCAAAATCATTAGTTCGAATGATATTTTGAATATTGTCCACATCATTGATGATGATGATGTTATTTTCCATTGAAACCAACATTTGTATATTGGACCTTAATAAAGAAAAGATAAATATTAAGATTCATTATATTTTTTCTAATTTCAACTAGCTTGCAAATAAGATTACTAACCTCACTTTTATTTTCATGGGATTACAAATTCTAAATATCAATGGCATTACAAATTATTTGAAAATAAGATCCAATCTCTATCTAGGTTTTGCGGTCCAAGATAAAAGGGTTTTCATATTGTTGGTTTTGGAGCTTAATTATCTTCCTAATTCAGAGGTTTTTTTGTTTTCATCCATGTTTATACTACATGAATACTTTACACCTCGAAATATTGTACACACCTCCACGTGGGCAAGTTGCAGAGGGGATTCCCCCCTTGTGGGGTCCGGGGGACAGTGTTCCCTGATGGGGGTTTGGGGGTGAAGCCCCCGAAGGAAATATTTCCTTGTAAATGTATATTGTAATTTCATAGTAAATCTGGACCGTTCATTATAAGGTCACAGATCTGACGGTAGAAGTTATGTTATGTTTTTTTTTCCTAGAAGGAAACCATATTTTATGAGGGAAATTGTATTGCGGCTAGGTATCATTGCAACCATTGTATTTTGAGTGAGGATAATGTGAGAGAAAGAAGAGGAAGTTACATCAGGTGTGTTGTAGGTTGTATCCCTTCATTTGTTAGATAATAAAAAGGAAGGAACTGTCAATTTCTCTGGTGGATGTAGCCCACACTGGGTGAACCACATATATCTATGTCTCTATTGTATTGTGTATCTCCTGTGCTTTATTCCCACATTTTATTTTATTTTATTTCTCCGCGATCATGATTTTATAACAACTGGTATAAGAGCGAAAGCTAACTTGTAGGAAAAGAGGGTTCCTGGTTCGAGTGGGATTAATGGTGGAAGATGGAAATTTTAGGGTCGAGATGCAGATGGAAGATTATTTATATCAGAAGGACCTGTTCCTACCATTGGGTGGAATATCAAATAAGTCGACGACCATGATGAACGGAGAATGGGAGGTTCTTGACAGAAAGGCATTAGGAACGATACGGCTAAGCCTGGAAGCATCAATGGCTTTCAATTTTTCAAAATAAAAGACAATGAAGGATATGATGGACACATTGGCTAAATTGTATGAAAAACCCTTGATGTCCAATAAGGTATTTCTAATGAAGAGATTATTTAATATGAATATGTCAGAAGGTGGGTCTGTTGCAGATCATTTAAATGAATTTAATATGGTTACTAATCAACTAAGTTCTGTAAAAGTGGAATTTGATGATGAGGTCAGGGATCTTCTAATCTTGTGCTCATTGCCAGAAATTTGGAACGGATTGGTCATGGTTGTAAGTAACTCTGCCTTTGGTTCAAACACTTTAAAATTTTATGATGTTTTTGGTGTTATCCTTAGTGAGGAAATGCAGCGAAAAAGCACAAGTGAGACATCAGGTAACACATTAAACATGGAGAACAGGGGAAGACAAAAAGATAGAGGAAAGGGATCAGGGAACTGAAGGAATTATAGGAAGGGAAGATCCAAATCCATATTGGGAAAGATAGAATGTTGGAATTGTGGGAAGAAAGAACATATGAAGAAAGACTTCAAAACTCCAATGAAACAAAGATATGGACAACATGAGAAGAATCAGGAAGCAAATGTAACAGGTGATGTGTTACAAGATGCTTTGATGCTTTATCTAGATAATATTTCCGAGTCTTGGGTAGTAGAGTTAGGGGATTCATTTCATGCCACACCCCATAGGAAAAACTTTTTAGATTATGTTCAAGGTGATTTTGGACAGGTTCATTTGGGTGATGATGCACCATGCAAAATTGTTGGAATGGGAAAGGTAAAAATAAAGCAAAGGAATGGAAACCAATGGTTGTTGAGAGAGGTAAGACATGTTCTATATCTAAGGAAAAATCTAATTTCAATAGGGCAGTTGGCAAGTGAAGGTTGTATATCCATATTTACAGATAAGGTGTGGAAGGACACCAAAGGATCACTGGTGATAGAAAAAGGAGAGAAGGTAGGTGCATTGTATTTATGTATTGGTAATACTGACTCTTTTATCTCTTTAGCTTCTATAGGAATGGATACGACACTGTGGAATCATAGGATTGGACACATGAGTGAGAAGGGGATGTAGATACTTCACAAAATAAATTTGTTTCCAAATCTTAAACAAATTGATTTGGATTTATGTGAGAATTGTGTTCATGGAAAACAAAAGAGAGTTAGATTTCTCAGTGTCGGAAAAGAAAATAAGAGTGAAAGGTTAGAGCTTGTTCATATAGATGTATGAGGACCAAATATGTTATCATCTCTTGGTGGCTCTCATTATTATGTTACTTTTATTGATGATGCAACTAGAAAAACTTGGGTTTATTTCATTCGACAAAAATATGGTGTTTTTGATACTTTTAAGAAATGGAAAGATTTGGTTGAGAATGAGATAGGAAAAAAGTTGAAGTGTCTCAGATCAGAAAGTGGTGGTGAATATTTCAGCAAGGAGTTTGATGATTACTGTTCATACCATGATATTCATAGAGNTGTTTTTGATACTTTTAAGAAATGGAAAGATTTGGTTGAGAATGAGATAGGAAAAAAGTTGAAGTGTCTCAGATCAGAAAGTGGTGGTGAATATTTCAGCAAGGAGTTTGATGATTACTGTTCATACCATGATATTCATAGAGAGAAGATAGTTCCAGGAACACCACAAGAAAATGGTGTGTCAAAAAGGATGAACAGGACAATCATGAAGCGTGCAAGGAGTATGAGGTTGCATGCTAGTTTCCCCTTACAGTTTTGGGAAAATGTTGTAGATACTATTGTTTACTTAATAAAAAGAGGACCTTCAAGATATTTGGATGGTGGAATTCTAGAAGAGAAACGGATAGGTAAAAAGGTAAACTATTGTTTTTTGAAGACTTTCAGTTGTGAAGCATTTGTTCATATTGATAAATAAAATAGAAGAAAGCTTGAGGAAAAATCCAAGAAGTGTACCTTTATTGGATACGGTGTTAATGATTTTGGTTATCGCTTATGGGATTATGAAAATCACAAATCATTAGGAGTAGAGATTTCATATTCAATGAGAAGGTCATGTACAAAGATCAATTGCAGGGAAAGAAATAGGAAAAAGAAAAACCAGAATACACAGTGCTTGATGAGATCACTAAAAACGAAATTCCAAAGGTACCAGAAAATAAAAATGTACAACAGGAGAAATAGATACTTCAAACTCCTCCAAGTGTTGTTAGAAGATCTACCATGTTAATTAGACCCCATGAACAATACTCTCCTTCATTGTATTATTTATTGTTGATTAATTCTGGGGAAACTGAATGTTATGAAGAGGCAATGCAGGTAGACACTAAAAAGAAGTGGAAGCAAGGCGTGAAAGAGGAAATGGATTCCCTGGAAAATAACTAGACTTGGTATTTGGTTTAGTTGCCTATAGGAAAAAGAGAATTGCAGAATAAATGGGTTTACAAGTTGAAGGAAGAAGATGGAGGAAAAAAATGGTACATGGCTAGACTTGTTGTAAATGGGTTTGCACAAAAGAAAGGTATAGATTTTGATGAAATATTTTCTTATGTTGTTAAAATGACTTGAATTAGGACTATTTTAAGTCTTGTGGTAGTAGAAGATTTAGATCTTGAACAGTGAGATGTAAAAACACCTTTTATCCATGGGGATTTGGAGGAAGAGATTTATATGTAGCAGCCACAGGGGAATGAGGTCAAAGGGAAGGAAAATTTGGTATGCATGTTGAAGAAGAGCTTGTATGGCCTAAAGAAATCTCCAAGGTAGTGGTATTTGAAGTTTGACAGGTTTATGAAAGAACAAGGTTATAGTAGATGTCATTTTGATCACTGTGTTTTTTTTAAAAGGCTAGAAAATGGAAGCTATATTATCTTGCTATTGTATGTAGATGTTATGCTTGTTGTAGGTTCTAATATGCAGGATATAAACAAGAAGAAATTATCTTATTTATTTGTGATGAAGTATTTGGGTGCTGCAAAGAAAATCCTTGGTATGAGAATAACAAGAGACAAGAAAAATCACAAATTGACATTGTCTCCGGGTGAGTACATAGAGAAGGCGTTGGAGAGGTTTAGAATGCAGAATGAAAAATCAGTTAGTACACCTTTGGACAACCATTTCAAATTAACCAAGGAAATGTGTCCCAAGACACAGGAGGAGATAGAATACATGTCCAGGGTCCCTTATTCATCAACAATTGGAAACTTGATGTATGTGATGGTTTGCACAAGACCAGATATTGCAGATGCAGTGGGAGTTGTGAGTAGGTATATGAAAAATCCAAGTAAAGAACATTGGGAGGTAGTAAAGTGGATTCTCATGTATTTTAAAGGTACTAATACTCATGCATTATGTTTTGGAGCTTCAGACATTATTCTACAGGGATATGTGGATTCAAATATGATAGGTGATCAAAAGAGCAGGAGGAGCACCACAGGGTATGTTTTTACTGTAGGTGGAATAGCAGTAAGTTGGATTTCAAAACTACAAAAGGTTGTTTCACTTTCAACAATAGATGCATAGTATGTTTCTTCTACAGAGGATAGTAAAGAGATGATTTGGTTATAGAGATTTATGGAGGAATTGGGAAAGAAGCAAGAGAATAGCAAGTTATACTGTGATAGTGAGACTACCATTCATCTTGCAAAGAAATCAACCTTCCATTCGAAAACTAAGCATATACAAATCAGGTACCATTTCATAGGATATGTCTTGGAAGATGGACATTTGAAGTTGGAAAAGATACACACTAGCCAGAATCCTGTAGACATGTTAAGAAAGGGAGTAAACAGGGAGAAAATGAGTTACTTCTCAGCTTCAGTTGGTCTTCAAGCATGAAGGTGAAGATGAGAAATTTCCAGGTCTAATAAGTATCATAGTCCAATATATACATCAACAGTGGATTTGTTGAGATCAGTCTCCAAGTGGAAGATTGTTGGTTGTGGAGCCTGATTATCTTCCTGATTCAAAGGCTTTTTTGTTTTCAACCATGTTTATACCCCATGAAGACTTTACACCCTGGAATATTGTACACCTCTCCATGCAAGGGAGTTGTAGGGAGGTATTCCCCCCCCTTGTAGGGTCTGAAAGGTCGATCCCCCTGGATGGGGGGTCCGGGGGCAGGCGGGCCCCCGGAGGAAAAATTGCTTTGTAAATTTATATTGTAATTTCATAGTAAATATAGACCATTCATTATAAGGTTGGATATATGACGGTAGAAGTTATGTTAGGGTTTTTTTCCCTAGAAGGTAACCCTCTTTTATGAAAGAAATTTCATTGCAGCTAGGTATCATTGCAAATATTGTATTCTGAATGAGGATAATGTGAGAGAAAGAAGAGGAAGTTACAATGGGTGTGTTGTAGGTTGTATCCCTTCATTTGTTGGATAATAAAATGGAAGGACCTGGAAATTTCTCTGGTGGGCATAGCCCACATTGGGTGAACCATGTATACATGTGTCTCTATTGTATCGTGTATCTTCTGTGTTATTTTTCTACATTTGTTTTTATTTTATTGCTCTACGATCCTGTTTTTCTAACACATATTCTACCTTGTTATAATTGCAAATTTTACAAATTATTTCTTCCTAGGGTTTTTTAGGACTTGTCCACCTCCCATATTCACTATAAATCTATATGAGTTTGTTCTTATTTTTGCAATTTTCATTTTCTTCTTGAAGCTAGCAACAATATAGAGATTGTTTTGATCTTCTAACTTAGGGATTATGACCTATTTGTAGTAAACCAAGTTTTCATTATTCTCAATCCCATTGTAGCACCATATATTTTCTATAAAGTTACTTACAACAATACAATTAATGATGTTGATATTCCAAAGGGAATACTCTTCTACTACCCCCCAATACTAGAGAGAGGAATTATCACCTCGATTCTACTGTCTCTTTATTCATGAGTGATTTTTACTATTGTTTGAAGTTGCTATATAGTAAGTCTCTAATTCTCCATCTTATCCAACCTATACCAATACAATAAGTAACTTATTATAGCCTTACTCTTGACATGTGGGATACAAACTTCAAAAGAAGGATAGGGTAGGTCATATTTCCTCTAACTCTAAAATTGTGTAGTACAAAACACTTCTATAGTTTCTTGATTTTCCTCCAAGTATCCCTATAAATACTAAAACCCTAGACTTCACAACCACAAAAAATCATCAGGATAACATGCATGTCAAAAAAATATTTGTTTTCCCTTGAAACCATATCTTAGCATCTCTACAATTATTTTCAAGACCATAAATTTCTTTCCAACCTCCATTAATATTTTTTTCAACACCATAGTTCAATTTCAACTTATAATGGATGTCAATTCCAAGGTATTTATATGAAGTGACTTCTTCCAAGTCATGATTATTGAAAAACAACTTTGGGTAAGTGAAATTTCTAGACTTAATGGTCATTATCTTTCTTTTATTAGTATTTACAGGAATGCCAAAGTTACTACAAAAATATTTGAGAATTTGAAGATATTTTTTGAGGTCCTAAGGGTTCCTTGTTAAAACAACAATGCCATATGCATATAGGAGAAGCATGATAAATAGACACACAAGGTCCATTAGCACACCCCCTACTTCCTCTAGGTAAGATTCTAACTTTTATATATAAATACTAAAAATAGCAAGGGATAAAGGACATCCTTGTTTAATACCTATATTATAATTATTATTTTTCAACCAACCCTCATTGCTTTTGACCCCTATATGACAATTAATTCCTTCTAACCAACCCTCATTTCTATGATCCCTATATTGCATTTAATTTCTTCTAACCAAACCTTGTTGCTTTTAAATTTGGCAATGACACTCTCATATAACCTTATCACTAATATCAACTCAAAGGGGACCCCAATGTCTTCCAAAGGTTATTTAGAGGAACTATATCAAAATAGTTTTTGAATTTAATGAAGCAACATAAGAAACTACTTTTGTGTTTTGACACTCTTCCACTATAATACCAAGGGTAATTAATGTTTTGAATTCTAGTGATAAATATAGAAATTGACCTATCCTTTACCTCTCTTATCATGGTTTTCTATCCACACGCTAATCTTCTTTTCTAAAATTATACCATACAACTTATCCATAAGAGGACTAATTATGATGGTTCTATAATTTGAGGGGTTATCACCACTTTAAAAAATAGGAGCAATAAGGTTCTTTATGTAAATCTTAGGAAATCCATGTTTCATTGCTAAATTGAATAGGATATGGATTTGAGGAATGACAATGGAGATACCAATTTTTAAAATGTCTACCTAATATCCCTTGATGTTTTTATATTTTCCCTTTGCAAGGTGATAAATCCTAAACTGAATGTATTCGATAGTGAAATCATTGTGCATTGTTCAATTAATTTCACCGTTATTTAGGAAATTGGAGGATTCATAGAGATTTTTAAGGTATGAGTTCCAATCTCCAATTACAATCTTACCTTGTGTTGTAAATTTCCAAGTTAAAATGAGTCTCCAAAACTTTTGAGGTTCAATTTAGAAAGATGTAATAGCTTATTTTGGTTTCTATTAACGTATTATTTATTGTTTCTTTAAATCAAAGTCATATACATTTGTTTATTTTTAATTTTCATAGCCTTTTGGGGTTCATTTAAGGAACCCTAATATCTCTTCTAGCAATCTTGCATTCATTATCATACAAAGGGTTGGTTTGAAAATTCTTCTTCTGAAGATATGTAATGGAAGAGTACATGTGGATTCAATTTTAAAGTTTTATTTTGAAGTTAGAATAAGTGTCCTCAATATTATTAGCAATAAGGGTAGGTGGAATTCCTTTTCTAAATATTTTAATAAAAGTTATATTTTGGTTTTATAAAAAATTCAAAGTTTTTCATTATTTATATCAAGGTTAATTGGTTTCATGTGCAGCTTAAAAATCACAATTAAGACTAAGGGTTTATGATCTGTATCAAGCTCATGGTTATCTATAATATCAATATTATCGATTTGATTGATTCAACTAGGTATTAATGGAATGGCATAGTCTACTATAATATTCTCAAGTCCATGAATACATGTTGTTATTAAACAATTGAGAAGAAAGATCATCACAATATTCTTCTCTTTCATTAATGATGCCTTTAAAGTCGTCAAAATTAGGAAGTTCTTCATCAACACTCTCAATCCCACTTAAAAATGTATACGAACATGATGTTTCTATATATGAAAACTTCTATATTAGATGAGCCTATAATTTCTTCAACTAAAAGGATATAATTGTATGACTATCTATCATGACCCCATAGGAATATTTTTCATATATTATGATCATTCATCTCTTGAGGGCGTGTGGCACTGTGATTTTTATTACTTGGTTTCTCGGTAATACCAATAATACTTTGTCCAAACTACACCTCTTCACCTAGAGAATACCCATACTCCATTCTAGGCTACAAGGGAGTCGTACTCCAACTCCATGCAACTCACTTGTATACTTAGACAATCTTGTTAAGAACTTGACACTTAAAGAATACATCCAAGAACATGAGAAACTAAGAGAATAGTTGCAAAACAAATAAGAGAAATACACAGAAATAGTGAGTGCGACACAAACCATGCCTAACACCCGACTAAGTCTTGTTATTGCGAAAACATTACAATATGAGCACTACCATCTCGGTTTACAACTTGGGCAGAGTCACACAACTTGCCTCACCTCACAAAGTCACTCATACATATATTTTCCATACCAAGACTCTCTGTCGTAACCACCTTTGCAACCTCTTGTGGTGCACATGATTCATGCACCCTACCACAAACCTGCTATCCCTTCTCTGTCATAAACTTCATTGAGTTAACACAAAATTTGGTTCTACCTCACACATGCGTCACTCAAACTTACATTTCATACTTCCCCAAAATATGCTAGTGCATCCGACCCTTGGCTACTTGTCTTCCATCTTCACAAATCTTCCTCAATTATGCCTTACCTCCGAACTTTACCTCTGACTTTCTCTCTATGCCATTTTTCTATCGCTCCCATTTTCCTTCCTTCATTGTGCACCCTTCTTCTCTTATATGGAATTCAAAGGTCACCATTGCAAATCGACATGTCCTTTGCATGTATCAAACCCATTCTCGAACCATCATTCCAAAACGACTCATCGTGCCCCTTTGCGGACCCAATGCACCCAAACAAACTTGTGTACCCATCAAACATCATGTATCTTGGACCAATGTGCCCCATCCTTGGGTGCACGCCCATTTCCTTGTGTCACTCGACATGAATCTCCTTGGGTGTGTTGATGGGTTCATCTAACCTCTCCAACATGCCCATGCTACCAAGGGTAGGCGGGTATACTCCTTGGGCATGTGCCCAAGTCATATCATCCTTTCCCAAATGCAACCCAAGTCTCCATTAACCTTAGTAAGGAAAGTACGTGTGTTCCCCCTTGGTGCCACATTTCACCATCGTGCACCCAAGGTGCTCCTTCTCACACCCACATGTCTTCATTCACCTAATCGATCGCATTCCCCTTGTGTTCTCTTTCTCGAATCATCCCTAAGGAGTGCACATAATCTATGGGTGTCACATGAGACCTTACATCCTCCCCCACTCCAAGTTGTTTCCATCCCTGAAAAATCCATTGATCTCCATGGTGCCTCTTTCCCATCTCTAAATCTCATCACCACTCAACAATTGTTTTCATCAAGGAAAAATCCCCTTAAAAATTTACATGAGTCTATGAAGTGTCACACCCCACTGACTTATTGTTACTTCCATACTTTGATATTTTTTCTCATGCTTTCGTGCATTGGATTCCCTTGTGACTTAGACTGATTGGGTAGCTAGTCCAATCATCGTGCCTTTATCTCAAGAACTCACATGTTCACGTTCAAACGCCCTTTTCTATCCACAAACTTGTCACATCCACAACTCCTCATTCCCTCTAATCTATCAATTCACCCAACTATGTTCCCAACAAACTTTAGTAAGGCACCTCCTCAAGGTGCACTATAAGCCTCATTGATTCCCACCGAGACAATGAGCTCATGTGTTGTGGTCTAGTTTGAAGGTGGATGGGGATGGTTCGTTGGGCCATCTCCCTCATCTCCAATCTGTCCCAATGTGATCGATGGAGAGTCACCATACTATTGCATTATGTACATAAGAAAAGGTACACTTGAACTGATTCTTCCTTCACACTCCTCAATGAGTCATTATAAATTAGGGTCATATGAGCATTCACCATGTTCAATTTCACTAGAGGAGGAATCAACCTATTCCTTGGTTCTCTTACACCAAGGTTGTTGTGTCTCCATCATGACCTCTTGGTGCATGGATGGTCTCTACTCATGTCCAACAAACTGCTCCAGCATCCTCATCTCTGTGACTTCCTATAATCTTCGTTGTGATTCATCAACCTTGAAACAAAAATAGTCCAAGCAATCCACTGTCTTATCCAGATCTTCGACTATGTCTTCAACATCAGTAAGCCTTTGTTCCATAAACACAAGTCTTCTCTATGTTAATTTTTCCAACCATCACCCCACATTGTCCAAGTTTTCCCCCACAAGGTTGTCTACTATGGTTATCTACAACAACCATCTACAAAGAGGAAATCCGCATACCCCCTTCATTCCTCCTTATGGTAAGAATCAACATGGCATTTTCCCTGAGAAAATGGCCAAAATATTCATGTGAGGAATAGGTGTTTCCTTTTCCTTCCTCATGAATTCATGTCCCAACACAAATTCAAAATCATCCATAGGAACAATGGTGAAACTTGTCATTCCGCACCAATCACCAAGCTTCAACAAGATATCCTTGGATACACTGAAAACTCTCTCTACACATGCGTTGACTATCTTGAATTTTTTTTGCATTGGTTCAAGATGCAACCCAAGCCTCCACACCATATCCTCCCTCAAGAAGTTATGAGTCTCCCCACTCTCCACCATGGTTGTCATTGACTTGCCATTGAGTTCAACCTACACATAGAAACATTTTGTTTCATATTTCTCTTGGATCTTCGTGGATTCACCCTCCATGAAAACATTCAAGAACTGCAAGACCCCAACATATGGGTTGTATACCTTCTCCAAATAATTCAACTTCTATTTCAAGAGACAATTCTTCACATAGTGTTCCTTGGAAAAAATCCAACACAAGATCGACTTCTTCTCTTTCGCTACATTTGTTTGCTTAGCATTATCCTCACTTCCCTTGGACATATTTGTCTTTACTTTTTAATTTGTCTTCCCCTTCCCCTATTGATGCTTCTCACATTGGGAATCCTCATTGTTCCTATGACCTTTCTTGGGTTCACCCTTAAAATCTGACTGCTTATCCGTTGTAATAATGGTTTTCAAAAGGGTTTGCATGTTTTGGTTCTTGGAGTACTTCAAACACACCTAGGATTTTGTTTTCCTAAGGTTTCCCCTATGTTTTTTATTCATTATCCAGTGTCCTAAATTTTAGGGGAGAATATTCCTCTAGGAGAATATTCTCTTCAGTTTTCACTTCAATTTGATCAGTTGAGTGGAGTCTAGATGCTACATTGGGATTATCACCATGCATCATTGGGATCATCACCAAATAATGCACATTACCCTTGGGATAATCACCACTAGAACATTACTCATGATTCCCTAATATCCTCCTCACTTCACTCTGTTTCAGTCAGTTAACTGGAGACTAATAGACTAGTTAACTCAGCTAGATGACAATTCACTCCCGTAATTGCCCGAGAGACTAGACTAGGTGGAAATTTACTCCCATAATTGATGGTGTGTGTACATATCACTCTAGACCACCACTATGTCTCATTGGCATCTCCTCCAGTGTGCATTGGTTGAGTTATACAGAGTATATCATGTGTAAATTATCATTCATTCATTTTTTTAATGAGAATTTTTCCACTCTTTCTCTCCTTCTTCTCTTTTCTTCTATTTTCTCTACAACTATGTATGCCAATTCCTAGCTAGATCTATTATGTGTAGGTTCAAAAAATGTACATGGTATGAGAGCTGACATAATTCTAGGTGAAAGACACACCAAATTATTTTTGCAGGTACCGAATATTGAAGACAGTGTAAAAATGGAATTTTCAAAAGAATTCATTCTTGCACCTTACAATTTATTTGCATGGAAGAAGAAGATGATAATTCATATTCGAAGAATAGGATTGTATAGTTTAACCATGAAAACAGAGATAGAACCAACATCATCCATATAAAAATCCAAGTATCTAAATCGAATGGATGAAGCGTTCAAAACAATTTGCAGTCTCATTTCTCCTGAACTCCTCTTTCACATATCTTCCTGTAAAACCCCCAATGAAGCCTGGACCACCATGGAAGAGATTTTTGGAAAATAGGATGAGATGAGGGGAAATATGCTCAAGGTGGAATTTCTCACATTGGATCCAAAAAGATTTGACAATCTCCAATATTTCCTTACCAAATATAATGATTTATTGTCGCAACTCAAGGCTTGAGGGGTTGAAAAATATAAGGAGGAGAAAAAAATGGTTCTCACCATTCTCTCCAAACTTGATCTAGAACAATCAGTGTTTGTATCCACATTTCATTCAGTTATATTCACCTTTGGATCCACCTGGAAGATGCCCTCTCTTGAGGACTTTATCGAGTCTATGACACAAGAGAAGAACAAGCTCATCAACATTGTAAAAATCAAAGGCCCAAAGGCGCATGCACTTACTTTGCAATATGGAAGTGGTCATCAATATAATAAATCTAAAGACAAAGAAAAAATTAAATCACATGCAAATCCGAAGAAGGAAGGGTACTCAAAACCCTTCAACGATGTCTCCGGATCCAAAGGTGGAAATGGAAGAAAAGGGGAGAAATGCAATTACTGCCATAAAGGATTCCATCCAAAATCTGCATGTATGTAGAAAACGACAGATATAATGATTCAACTAATTCAAAAAAACAACCTTGGAGATCACATCCATGAGGGTGCCAAGAAGAAGAAGCCAGAATATCAGAATCCCAAGAAAGGAAATTATATCCATGCTTTGATTGCCATAAACTCCTATCCCGATGCTTGGATCGTAGATTCAGGAGAATCACACCACATGGATTCCACAAAAGAAGTATATTCTTCATTGGATGCATGCAAATTTCCTCCTATTCTGATGGGGGAAAACTCTCCAATCGAGGTCACCATAAAAGGAAGAATTGAACTCACAAACGAAAGATTCGAGAATGTGCTTCACGTTCCCAAAATTTCCTTCAATATTCTCTCTATGTATAAGATGAATACCTCCGACACTGGAAAGAGATTCATATTCACACCTGATGCAGTGGATATATATAACATGAAAACCAATTCCATGGTTGCTATCGGTGAGGTAAATCATCAATCTAGACTCTACACTTTTTCTGAATTTATTGAACTAGATTATGCATTGCTGCTTACCCATGCTGATGAAAGTAATAGGATATGGCACGGAAGGTTTGGGAATTTAAATTTAATATATATGCAACAACTTATCAAGCAAGGAATGGTTGATTTTCTACCCAAAATCCACATCTCCAAAGGAATTTGTGAGGGATGTGTTCTTGGAAAACACCCTCAAGAGAAATTCAACAAAGGAAAAACGTAGAAGGATTCCTTTCCTTTAGATTTGATCCATAGTGACCTCATGGGCCCTTTTCTGCATCCATCAATCAATAAATCAAGGTACATGCTCATTTTTGTTGATGATTTCTCACGCTTCACATGGATTTACTTTCTCAGACAAAAAACAGAGGTCTTTCAACACCTCAAATATTTCAAAGCCCTTGTTGAGACATCGTTAGGAAAGAAAATCAAAGTCCTCCCAAAACATAATGGGGGAGCATATGTCAAATATGAGATATAGAATCTTTGTCATGAGGCATGGATTATGTTGTAGCACAAGGTTCCCTATACTCTATAGCAAAATGAAGTTGTTGAGAGGAAAAATAGATCTCTAAAAGAGATGGCATCTTCCATGCTACATGCAAATTCACTTCCACAGAGATTATGGGATGAAGCACTTAATTGTGCAACCTACATCCAAAAAATATCTCCCCATAGATATGTCAAGGATAATACCCCTTACAAGGCTTGGAGTGGCCTCAAACCGGAAGTGACCCACTTCTGTATTTTCAGTTCACATGCATGGGCCAGGATTCCCTCTGAGAAGAGGAAGGAACTTGATCCACATAATACAAAGTGTATATTTTTTGGATACTCCAACGGTGTGAAGGGATATAGACTCATTGATATTTCCTTAGACCGGCTCATCATTGAGCATAGTGTCCAATTTGAGGAAAGTGTCTTGCATGTACCTCAACATCTGCATGCAGACATTTTTGTTCTTCCACTGGTTAGAGATGATGAGCATGCACATGCCAACTATTATTTAGGTGAGAGTTCTGATTCAGAGGATTCAGATGATCTAAATACAGAGTTAGTACAATCAAATGCAGATTCAGTGCATCTAGATGCATATGAAGAGCTAGAGCATAATCCCAAGTGGGCCAAGACTACTCTTTAGGATGCAAAGGATCTTGTTGGGGATCCAACTGATACTAGGAGGACTCGATCTGATTTCGAGGAGAATCCTCTTGCACTCACTTCCACTGAACCTATTCCACCAAAGAATATTTTCTTGGTTCAGTCTTCATATCCACATTCTTATGGAGAGGATGTTGGAAATCCGTTTTGGTAATCCACCATGCAGGAGGAGTACAACTCCCTACTCGAGAATCAGACTTGGGATTTGGTTCCCCTTCCCTCGAGAAGGAAACTTGTCAAGTGCATATGGGTCTATAGGAACTGGAGTGCAGTGGATGGACAAGTTAGAAGATACAAAGCCATGCTAGTTGCCAAAGGATTTCAACAGGTGCATGATATTGACTATGATGAGACCTTCTCTCTAGTAGCAAAGATGGATTCCATACGTTTGGCACTTGCCATTGCAACAACCAAGGGATGGGAAGTACATCATATGGGCATGAAGAATGCATTTATTCAAGATGATCTCTCTGAGGATATCTATATGGAGCAACCCCAGGTATTTATGCAGGATTCATCTTTGGTAGGTCGACTGAAGAAGTCTCTTTATTGCCTCAAACAGGATTCGAGGGCATGGTATGCCAAGATGGAATATTACCTGCATCAAACTGTCTTAGGCCAAGTATGCACGAGATCTCCTTGAGATATTTGCAAGATACCAGATATATAAAATATGCAGAACAGAAACGAAATGCTAGAAATAACAGAATAACAGTGAAATATCCAGCATAATCTTCACAATACGCAGAAATGATATACGAAATAGCAATAGAAAGAGCACTTGAACAGAAATAACACTTGATTCAGATAGCAATGTTCACAGGCCTCTTCGAGGGGGCAACCTCCAATCGAGCAACGCTCTGTTACAAAAATATCCAAGCTAGGGTTCTCATACCCTCGACTCCTATTTATACTAAAAAGAAGCATCTAGAGGAAGATCCTTCTAGAAGCGGAAGCTTCTATGAGGTCTTCTTACATCTGCCTAATTCTCTTTTATTGAAAGGTCTTATTAATATTGACCTTTATTACATCCGAATACATTAATCTACCCATGTGCGGGTTAGGACCTTAACATGTCCGCCCCCTTAAAAACAACCTTTTCCTCAAGGCTTGAGATGTGGAA
>ML790667.1:133789-165699 GCA_009831015.1 Picea engelmannii | reverse complement strand
AAAACTATAAAGGTTACATTTAGACCTTTAGAAACATGAAATAAAGGCAATGTTGACATATGTGCTAGTGATATTGGCCACCCATGTTTAAAAGAAGAAGAAACAATAAAAACACAAAGGAAGCATATCTAAGGATGATATAATTCCTAATGATCATGAACATATTTTTTATTTAGATAGAACTCATTTAAATCGTAAAAGAAGAAAATTTAATGTTGTTGATTTTGAAGAAGAATACATGGTCATCTCTAAATATAACAATGAAAATTATGGGGTTGTTGGGAAATAATAACCTCCATCTTGATTAAGATAATGGTGTAAAAAAAACATGAAACATTATTCAAAATCAATTGAAGAGAGACAACTTGGTTGACAATGGTTGTACATTTCAATTGAATGTGAAACATATTTATAGACCCATATAAGGCCAAAAGACGTTTCCAAATAGAAATACACACCACTTGCACAATTACAATTTGAAAACATTAATGAGGTATAATCCATATTTTCATGTGGTTGTATACATGGTTTATGTTGACCCAAAGGAGATTCCTAATAGGAATGCATTTGATCAATTATAATGTTTTAAATATTACTATTATGTGATTGGAGGAAATCATTCTACATAAGCTAAAAAAGATTTGATGGAAGAATAATCCATTAACCCTATCTTTAAAATAGTGAAATTGTGTCTTTGATTTTGGTTTCACAAACACCATAAAATTTATTTACGTAGAATCATAACACAAATATAGTGAGGATAGGATGTCCATGAAATTCAATCAAGGATTTGAATTTATCTATAATGAATTTAAAGAAGTATGTAATAGGGGTAGATCAAAAGTTCATGGAAGTTTTCAAAAAGTATGTAATAGGGGTAGATCAAAAGTTTATGGAAATTTTCAAAAGTAATGTTGTTGAGAAAAGTGTGAAACAATTAACCAAGTGACAATTTTATAGTCATGAACTCTTATTTTCAATTGAAATTTAAAACTAGAAAAATATGAAATTCATTTGATAGGATATTTAACATATGGGAGAATATTGATATAACAAATTATAAGCTTAGAAGGTGCAAAACTTTTTTAATAAGCAATGATAACAAACTTCTTGAATTCAAAAATATGCATAAAGGTATGGATATAACACCTTGAATATTGATTCAAGGAGTAAAGGATGAAACATTTATTGTAACCAAATTATCAAGAATATGCTTAAAGGTATGGATATAACACCTTGAATATTGATGCAAGGAGTGAAGGATGAAACATTTATTGTAACCAAATTATCACAGATAATGTCAAGAGAATTAGTATTCGAAGACATGTCTATTGAGTTTAAGAAGTAAGTTTGTTGATATATTTTGAATAGAAATTAAATTAATCATGTGAAATCCTAACACAAATAGAGAGTATGGGATGTCTATGACATTCATTCAAATATTCGAACTTATCCACAATGAATTTTAAAAAGTATGTAATAGGGATAGATCAATTGTTGATAAACATTTTTGAAAGTAATGTTCCATGGAAATAGGCTTCCAAATTGATGAAAAAAATGTAAAACAATTCACTGAAAAAAAGGTGGTGCATTTAGAGTCATGGACTCTTATTTTCAATTGGCATTTAAAAATAGACAAATGTGGGATTCATTTGATAACATATTTAACATATGGGAGAATATTCATATAAAAAACTAGAATGTTAAAGGTGTAAGACCTTTGGTAAGCAATGGTAAGACATGTTTTGAATTTAAAAGTATTCCTAAAGGCATGGGTATAAGATCTTGAAAATCGATGTGAGTGAAGGATGGATTATTTATTACGAACTCATTATCACGTGTAATATCGAGAAAAATATTATTGAAAGACATGTCTATTGAGTTTGACAAGTGAGTTCATTGACATATTTTGTATGGGTATTAAATTTAATAATATTTATCTTTTCAATTTAGCATATTAAATATTTTGTTATAGATATTATTATAACATGATTTACTCTATTTTGGAGTTCTGACTCGATAATATATTTGTGGCAACATATGTGCATACATTATCATTAAAGAAGGATTGAGATAGGGTTTTTGATGCATCTGTGATTCTAAGGTTTATGCAACCTGTGACCTTCCTCTTCTTCATGCAAATCCCTATCTCTTTGGATGAAAATATGCTTCACCTTGAATCAATTCCGTTGAGGGTGAACGAGCCCCCTCGTACTATAATGTGAAAACATGGGTTTTAACTGGCTCCTCAAGCACATGATCATCATTTGATCTGTCACCACACCTCAAGGAACAAATCTATCAAGATGAACTTAACAAGGACAAAGGGATGGAGATGAAAGTTGATTCCTCTCATCCAAAAGTGGCTCGAGTATGGGAACCCAGAAAATGCATACCTTGAGCCTCTGTATCCCCCAGGCATGTGGTTAGTTCTATTAGAGTTGGTGCTCAAAACCAATACATGAGGGATCATGATCTCATTGGAAAATTCCTAGGATTATGGCCCTCTGAAAAAGACATGATTAAATGGATCAATACCTGGTGAAAACCCAAAGGTTAGTTGGATCTTTAGCTCAACTCCAAAGGATTCTTCACTGCTATATTCCATAACCTTGAAGATAAGAATAGGATATTTGAAAATGGGCCTTACTTTTACACTTCTGCAGTCTTGTACCTCATATTTTGGATGGAATGCTTCAACCCAGAAAAATAGGATTTCACATGTGCTCCAATATAGATCTGTTTATACTCCCTCCCTCAGGAATTTTCGCTCGGGGAAATTATTTAAGGAATAATAAATACCCTTGGTATCTTTGTCAAATCGGCTGAAGCCACCAGACAATGACGCTACACCTATTATGTGTGCATATGTTTTTATATGAACATTTCCAAACAACTGCCAGGTACTATAAACCTAGAATACCAAGATATTGAATAGGAGAAAATAATAGAGTATGAACATATCCACTTTCGATGCCATAAATGTCATGAGCATGGACATCTCTTCCGATATTTCTCTCTCAATGCTAATCCAGATCTTGCTGTCACCTCCCCAAATAAATATAAAGATGAAAAATATGGTTTCACACAAGTCTAAGGACAACACCATCAAGCTCAAAAGAAACACTCCCCCCCCCAATCCATCTGTTAATCCTTCAACTAGTAACTCTTTTGAGATTCTTAATCATTTGCGCGAGATATTCCTCTCAAGGAAGTCTACCCCAATACAAAAAAAGTCAATAAAAAATCTAAACTGAAGGTAATTTTAGAGACAATCCTTGAGAAGATCATCCCCACCCAAAATACAACCCCATCAGTTGAACATCCTGCTTTGGTGGTGTTATCCCCATTTTGTGGGATAACTAAGGAGATGATGTCTCGAGGCCCTCAAGTTGCAGACATGGAGTATCGAGAGAAAAATTGAATAGTAGTGTCCACTTGCATAGATAAAGACCCACCTCACCACCACAGCTCCAGGTTGATCACGACAATATCCACCACACCAGTTGGCCTCCGAAATACATTGGGTCTTGCTCCATGAGGTACAAGTCAAGTATTATGGTGAGTGTCATTTCAATAATTGAGGCATTTGATTTTGTTGCATCTATTACTGCTATTGATTATGTGACATTAGCTTGGACATTATGCTCTTTTCCCCATTTCACCTTGGTGGTTGACATTGTGCCCTAGTAAGTGGGTCACACTTAGGGATAGGTATTCTACTGGGAGGTCCTTTTGACGAGTCATCGTTCCATTCCCAACCATACTTGTCACCTTTCACACGCCATCCCCTCATGATCCGAAAAGATCTTTTAAAGACTATGGTTGAGTTTTGAAACATGAGTTCATTAACCATTTTAGAAATTGATGAAAGAGGAAGAATTAATTATGTAACATGGTAGCCATAATAAGATATACAAATCTAGAAATGAACACAAGAATCAACAAACCATAACAACAAAAGAGGAATAATTAATTATGTAACATGGCATCCATAATAAGATATACAGATCTAGAAATAAACAAAAGAATCAACAAACCATTACAACAAAAATTGTTAACGGAGTTCGGCAATATCGCCTACGTCTTCGGGCCTTTGTCTAAGTGGGTGAAACTTTCTTATTTCTCTTAAAAGCTTCAAAAGTACATCTAAAAAGTGTCAAATGGATTACAAAATGATCTAGTTGTGTTCTTCTAGATCTCAATAACCCAACACAACTAACGACACTGAAAACGGATGAACGAAGCTCCCAAAAATGGCCTGCAAAGTTGCTCTCCTCAATGGCTTCCCTGCATAAAAATGGCTTTGGCTTTACAATTATTCAACATTTCCCCTCTTCTGAATCTCTCCAAGTATTCTAAGAACCTATGGTTTATATATGATTGAAATTGGAAACAACCTCCCAACTTCCCCCCAAGATCTGGCCTCAAAAAGGGCCCCAGATCCTCCAATAATGGCCAAAATCCATCAATATCAGGCTAAAAATCAATTAAAATATTATAAAATAGTTAAAAAAACCACTTTTGGGCCAAAATAGGCCGCAACCGCCAAATTATGGGCCCCTGGTCATATGCGCGCCCTCCACGTGCCATATAATTATTAGGCCAAATTAGGCCCCTAGTTTCTAGCATCTAGTCACGTGCCTTGGTTGGTGGGCTAGCCCAGCCGACTGGGCCTTATTCCCACAAATTCACACCAACACCAAAGAGTGGGTCATATCAAACAGTCAGGTGGAATGGTGAATGCGTCGAGGGCTATACCCATAGAAATAACACACACTATAGATTTAGGAGTGTGGGTATATGTTGCGGTTATATGGATATGCGTCGGGGGTTGGGGCCTAGCCCCAACCCTATTCTCCGTCAAACTTACAACAATTCACATTAAAATATAACATTTGAACTATATGGAATAAGAAACAACATGGGCAGGCTGGTAGCCCGACCCTGCCAAAGTGCTCCACCCAGACTGGAGGTCACCAGTTTGACTCATGTGGAGTCCATAAAAATTTTACCACGCCATCCAACCTGGAGGTGCCACGTGGAAGCCCACGACTGAGCCACATGGCACCACATCATTTGACCGAAAAAAGACACTTGTCACCAAATCATTCACCCACCTGTCTGCCAGTGTGTCTTCCTGTCAGCATGCCAACTCACTGCCACATCATTGTATGGTTGTACAACCTATACGGTCATCTTCCATGTCAACACTGTACGGACTGTACAGTCAACAAAAATTTTGTCTGTTTGGAAAAATGAATAGAGTGCGATATCTTTTGCATATGGTGTCTGTTTGATCCCACTCAAGTTGCGTTGGGTTTTTAATGATGAGGCCTATGCACACGTCTGTTTTGAAGCAATTCCGAGAAATTTGATTTTTAGGCCTTTCTAGACCCATTTTGTACACCCCTCTTCCCACTCCTTACAGGCCATGGGAATCCATATCAATGGACTACATGTCGGGCCTCCCATCCACCATGCGGGGAAATGATTGTGTTTTTTTGGTTGTTAATCGCTTTTCTAAGATGACGATTTTGGTTTCCTGCAAGAAGAGCATCAGAGTAGAGGCCACCGCCAAGCTCTTCTTTGAATGAGTCTGGGTACATTTTGGAATCCCACAAACCATTGTCTCAGATTGGGATAGTCGATTTCTCAACAAATTCTAATCGAGCCTCTGGTCACTGTTGGACACCAAGCTCACCAAATCCACAACCTTCCACCCCCCGACAGATGGCCAAACCGAGGTTGTAAATCAAATGATTGTGCATATCCTTCTCATTTATAATTCAAAGCACCCTCGTACATGGGATGAGAGCCTTCCCTATGTCTAGCATAGCTACAATCAAGCCTTGCATATATCAACCAGCCACAGCCCCTGTCAAGTGGGGTTGGGATTCCAACCATTAGGTCCCATAGATGTTTCACTTCCCCTTGCGGTCACCTTGACTAACTCATCTCCTACTCCAACTGAAGCTGACAAAGCCACCCGGTTCATTGAGCGGATCTAGCACATCTTCCAACAGGTTTAGTATATCCTACAAAATTCCAATGACAAGTACAAACAACACCATGATCAACATCAGGTGCCACATAAGTTTCAGGTGGGAGACAAAGTTTGGTTGCACTTGCAGAAATAACGCCTTACAGGACCCCATCTGAAGCTTTACCCACTCCGTTATGGGTTGTACACTATCACCAAGTCTATGGGGGATAATTCTTTTGAGCTCAACATTCCTCATTTCCTTGGCCTGCACCTAGTGTTCAATGTGGATCTCCTTCGCCCTTATTTCCCACCATTATTGGACACCTCAGAAGTGGCAGAACAGTTGACATGAACATAGCTCAACCCCGACTGCATACAATAGGCATCCAATGATTAGATTGTGGATAGACAGATCAAGGGTACTCGACAACAAAGGATCCAGCTGTATCAAGTCGTCAAAGCAGGGCAGCTCCTGCACCAAGGCAAGTGGTTCACCCGGGGCCAAGTTCAGCAGAAATTTCCTCATATGATGGGGGACCTCAATACAATGGAGACCATTTCTTCCTAAGGAGGGAGGATTGATTTAGATGGATATCTGTGGCCACCCACCTTTTCCAATTGGCTCAAAACAGTTTTCTGACATTTTTGGCAATTTACTATTTTTAGGAGTTTTAACTTCCAGGGCCATTTTGAGGGCCTAAATGAAGGTTTTTCAGGATCGAGCTCCTCAATAATATTTGATGGAATATTGAGCCCCCAAAATGAATCTCCTCTATGATACCTTTCCAACGGGCTATCACACGCCTAAAACGGAGATTGTATGCAAAAGTTACAACCTTGGGAAGTTGATGTACTAACTTACTCAAACGCGTCCCACATGACTTTTGGTGCTTCATCTCCTAGGGTTAGGGTTTTGGATGTCTGGGGTTTTTGGAATTCTTGCTTATTGTAAAAATTCCTTCAGAGCCTCATTGTAACCTTCTTCTTACAAATGTGCACTGTCGTCACATCTCTTCTCAGTGATAAGCCGCCACCATTCCAACAAGCTTGTTTCCACTGCATTTTACAGTTTCATCTTATTTCGTTATTGAATAGAAAACTAGTTTTATTGTATCTCTGTTATTTTGTATTAAGCACCTGTTAATAATATGTATTCATTTCATTCTACTCATAAAATCCGAATCATTGGTATCAGAGCGATCTGCTCCTTGTCGTCTTAATGCATGTCCCCAATGAGGTCGGAGTACAATGAGTTGGGTCTTGAGCTTGTTTCTCTTAAGGAAAGAAGCTCTCGCACACCCAAGTGACTCCCATGGCAGTAGAAAATAAATATGACGGGATAGGAGATCCTTTCAAACTGTTGATTGAGGAAGCCCTCACGCAACAGAGGAATGAGATGATGGATAGTTTCGCGCAAATCCCTCAGTGGCTACCAACAGGTGACGCATCTTCTTCGAACGGAGGCGCCGCACCCTTCAAGGTACAAATAAACTTTGATATTCCTATATTTGAAGGTCAAATAGATGCAGATGTTGTAGACAAGTGGTTGAATCTACTAGAAGGGTATTTTTCTGTCAATAACTTTTCGAATAAAGAAAAGATTACTTTTGCGCTCCTCAAAGTCGTTCCCCATGTCAAAGATTGGTGGGAAAATTTCTATGAGCAAAAGAAAACAGAGGAAACCTCATTATTTTCAGTCACGACCACCTGGGAATCCTTCAGGGATGCTATTAAGGAACAATACTACCCTGTCAGAAGTAATATCGACCTGTATACCAAATGGACCACATTGCGGCAAGAAAGAGACCAAGCAGTGCCAGATTTCACAAATATCTTCCATACCTTGCACACCAAGTTGGGTATCAAATATTCGGAGTGACATCTGGTGCTCAAGTATCACGGTGCTCTGCATAGATACATCTATACCAAAATGGAATTTCTGGACATCTCATCCTTGGGCGCGGCCTACCGATATGCCGTCAAAATCGAGTAGAAGCTCAAACAAAAGACGCGACAATTTGGGCCTAGGAACCCCTCACAACAAAATCCAAGAAAGGGTGGCCCCAACCCACCGAAAAAATGACAGAGAAAATATGGACAGTATCAGGACAACCAGTCCAAGCTACAAGCAAAGAAGGACACCAGAAAGAAAAAGAAAGATACCAGGAAGTGGTGCAACTTCCATAAGAGCCCTTGGCATAACACTGCTGATTGTCGCTCAAAGCAGTCACTGGTGGCCAAAGTGAAAGCCTCTGAATCAGATGCAAATTATGACTCTGATCCAAAACCATAAAGGGGAAGATGGATCATTGACATGGAACCCAGTGCCATCGTTGCTACCACCAAGCTCCAGCCTGGTGAGCCGGAAGAAGGAGAGCGCCTCTTCCATTCACAGATGTGGGTAAAAGGCATCTCATTGCACTTCATCGTTGATAGCGGTAGCTAGAAGAACATCATCTCAACAGAGGTTGTTAAGAGGTTGGCCCTGCCAACAACACCACACCCACAACCGTACACCATTGGATGGCTCCACCATGGAAGCGATCTCCACATCAGCCAATAATGCCGACTGTTGTATGAAATCAAGCGCTTCAAAGACGAGGTATTGTGTGATGTTGTCATGTTGTATATGAGTCTAGGCATAGTAGTTTTATTATTACTTTGAATAGGAAATTGTACAGGATACCCGAGGCAGTCCCACCTAGTGTTATTTCCTTGATCTCTGCTAAAAAATGCAGGAAGTTCATCTCTCAAATGGGGAAGTTTGTCTTCTTCGTGATTCGCTCTCACAATAAGAAAAATATCACAGCCACATCCAAGGTCTCTACAGCCGACCTCTCCACACAGTAGAAGAAAGTAGATAAGGTCATGGAAGAATATTCAGATATCTTCTCCTCACCTACAAGGGTACCTCTGCACTGCCAAATCAAGCACCCCATCGATCTGACCCCTGGTGCACTGCTACCCAATGGGCTAGTCTATCATCGCTCTTTTTTAGAGAATGAGGATATCAAGCGACAGATCCAAGAACTTCTCCACAAGGGGCACATCCACCCTAGCTCATCACCTTGCAAGAGCCCAATCGTGCTGGTACAGAAGAAAGATGGGACCTGGCGACTCTGTATTGATTATCGGGCTCTGAATAAAATCACAGTCATAAACTGGTACCCAATTCCCCGAATCGATGACCTCCTTGATCAACTCACGGGGGCCAAATACTTCAGTAAGATTGATCTGAAGTCTGGCTACCACTAGGTCCCGATAG
The DNA here is from genome assembly GCA_009831015.1 of Picea engelmannii. Classification (NCBI taxonomy): domain Eukaryota; kingdom Viridiplantae; phylum Streptophyta; class Pinopsida; order Pinales; family Pinaceae; genus Picea; species Picea engelmannii. The sequence goes on along the minus strand of ML790667.1, from coordinate 156,448 downwards.
AACAGATAGATGTATGGAAGATCGCCTTCAAGTCAAAGGAAGGACTTTTTGAATGGCTGGTCATGCCCTTTGGTTTGCCAAATGCTCCAACCACTTTCATGAGGATGATGGATGATATCCTGCGAAAATTCACCAATAATTTTGTAGTGGTGTATCTGGATGACATTCTAATTTACAACAAGACTTGGGTTGAACACTTGCAGCATATTCAGTAGGTTCTGCACACCCTACGGTAGCACAAGCTATACGCCAACTTGGAAAAATTATCCTTCGGCATGGACAGGGTCCATTATCTAGGCTACATCATTGATTAGCATGGCGTACATGTGGATCCAGCCGAGATCCAAGTCATCTGTGACTGGCCAGCCCCAACAACACTCACTGAGCTTCGGAGCTTTTCGGGCCTTGTCAATTTCTACCACAGGTTCATGTTGGGTTTCTCCCATATTGCATGGGCCCTTAGCCAAATAAATAGGGGTGGTGGTAAGGAAAAATTTGCGTGGGCCCAGTCCCAACAACAAGCGTTCGATGATTTGAAGCAACGCTTGTGCTCAGCCCCAGTACGTTCACTACTAGACCTGCAACATCCTTTTGAGATCGAGACAAATGCTTCAGACTATGTTGTGGGTGTTGTTCTCACTCAGCACGGCCACCACATGGCCTATCATAGTGAGACACTGTCAGATACTATCCGTAAGTACCCAACTTATGACAAAGAAATGTACTCCATTGTGCAAGCATGCTACTAGTGGAGACATTACATTCTTGGGAAGGAAAAAGTCATCCACACTGATCATAAGCCACTACAGTTCATGCAGACACAGGGAAAATTGTAGAATGACCGCCATCAAAAGTGGTCCACATACTTGCAACAATTTCACCTCAACATCAAGTATAAAATAGGAAGCACCAATCACGTCATTGATTGCCTTAGCAGACCGCCAGTCACGACACTCACCATGATGCTAGACTCATGCGGCCATGAGACATCAGGATGGCCCCAACTCTATGAGACAGACCCTGACTTCACCACCACCTACCAAATGTTGGGTGAAAATGCAGTTGTCGATAATTTCCATCTTTAGGATGGGTTGTTGTGTCATCTGGGCCATATTTGTGTTCCATCAAGTGAGCGAGCGAAGCTGATCTAGGAAGCCCACTACAGTCGGGTGGCAGGACACTTCATCGTCGAAAAGACAATGATAATGCTACAGAAACATTTCTACTGGCCGAAACTTTGACAAGAGGTCAGCAAGTATATTAGGTCCTGCACTGCCTGCGTTATTACCAAACCGATGAATAAGAAACAAGTCTTGTACACCCCTCTTCCCACTCCTAACAGGCCATGGGAATCCATCTCAATGGACTACATGTCGAGCCTCCAGTCCACCAAGTGGGGAAATGAATGTGTTTTTGTGGTTGTTGATCACTTTTCTAAGATGGACATTCTGGTTGCCTGGAAGAAGAGCATCACAGCAAAGGTCACCCCCAAGATCTTCCTTGAATGAGTCTGGGTACATTTTGGAATATCAAAAACCATTGTCTAAGATCGGGATAGTCAATTTCTCAACACATTTTGGTCGATCCTATCGTCACTGCTGGACACCAAGCTCACCAAATCCATGGCCTTCCACCCCCAGACAGATGGCCAAACCGAGGTTGTAAATCAAATGATTATGCATATCCTTCGCATGTATAGTTCAAAGCACCCTCGCACATGGGATGAGAGCCTTCCCTATGTCCAATATAGCTACAACCGAGCCTTGCATAGCTCAACCGGGCACAACCGCTTTCAAGTGGGGTTGGTATTCCAAACATTGGGTCCCATAGATGTTGCACTTCCCCTTGCGGTCATCTCGACCGACTCACCTCCTGCTCTAACTGAAGCTGGAAAAGCCACCTAGTTCATTAAGTGGATCCAACACATCTTCCAACAAGTTCAGGATATCCTACATAAGTCCAATGACAAGTACAAAAAACGCCATGATCAACATTGGGTGCCACATAAGTTTCAGGTGGGTGACAAAGTTTGGTTGCACTTGCAAAAAGAATGCCTTATAGGACCACATCGGAAGCTTCACCCACTTTGTTATGGGCTATACACTATCACCAAGGCTATGGGGGATAATTCTTTTGAGCTCAACATTCCTCCTTTCCTTGGCCTGCACCCAGTGTTCAACGTGGATCTCCTTGGCCCTTATTTCCCACCATTATTGGACACCTTAGAAGTGGCAGAATAGCTGACACCAATAGATATCAACACTGAATGCATACAATAGGCATCCAATGATCATATTTTGGATAGACATATCAAGGGAACTTGAAAACAAAGGATCCAACTGTATCGAGTCATCAAAGCAAGGAAACTCCTGCACCAAGGTAAGTGGCTCTCTTGGGGCCAAGTTCAGTAGAAATTTCCTCATTTGATGGGGGACCTCAACGAAATGGATACCATTGCTTCCTAAGGAGGGAGGATTGATCCATATGTATATCGGTGGCCACCCACCTTTTCCAACTGGCTCAAAATAGTTTTCTGACAATTTTGGCAATTTACTATTTTTAGCAATTTTAACTTCCGGGGCCATTTTGAGGGCCTAAATGAAGGTTTTTTGGGATCGATCTCTTCAATGGGCTAGTCTATCATCGCTCTTTGTTAGAGAATGAGGATATCAAGTGATAGATCCAATAACTACTCCGCAAGGGGCACATCCACCCCATCTCATCACCTTGCAGGAGCCCAATCGTGTTGGTACAGAAGAAAGATGGGACCTGGCGACTCTGTATTGATTACCGGGATCTGAGTAAAATCCCAGTCAGAAGCCGATACCTGATTCCCCAAATCGATGACCTCCTTGATCAACTCACGGGGGCCAAATAATTCAGTAAGATTGATCTGAAGTCTGGCTACCACCAGGTCCCGATAGAACAGACAGATGTATGGAAGACTGCCTTCAAGTCAAAGGAAGGCATTTTTGAATGGTTGGTCATGCCCTTTGGTTTGAAAAATTCTCCAGCCACTTTCATGAGGATGATGAACGATATCCTATGACCATTCACAAATAATTTTGTAGTGGTGTATTTGGATGACATTCTAATTTACAACAAAACTTGGGCCGAACACTTGCAGCATATTTAGCAGGTTCTGCACACCCTACGGCAGCATAAGCTATACGCCAACTTGGAAAAATTGTCCTTCGGCATGGAAAAGGTCCATTACCTGGGCTACATCATTGATAAACATGGCATACATGTGGATCCAGCCAAGATCCAAGTCATCCGTGACTGGCCAGCCCCAACAACATTCACTGAGCTTCGGAGCTTCTTGGGCCTTGCCAATTTCTACCGCAGGTTCGTGTTGGGTTTCTCCCATATTGCATGGGCCCTCAACCAAATAAAAAGGGGTGGTGGTAAGGATAAATTTGCACGGGGCAGTTCCCAACAACAAGTGTTCGATGATTTGAAGAAGCGCTTGTGCTCAGCCCCAGTACTTTCACTACCAGACCTACAACATCCTTTTAAGATCAAGACAAATGCTTCATACTATGTTGTGGGCATCGTTCTCACTTAGCACGACCACCCCATGGCCTATCATAGTGAGACATTGTCAGATACTATTCGTAAGTACCCTACTTACGACAAAGAAATGTACTCCATTGTGTAAGAATTCCACCAGTGGAGACATTACATTCTTGGGAAGGAGACAACCATCCACACTAATCATAAGCCACTGCAGTTCATGAAGACACAGGGAAAATTGCAAAATGACCTCCATAAAAAGTGGTCCACATACTTGCAACAATTCCACCTCAACATCAAGTATAAAACATGAAGCACCAATCGCTTCGTTGACTGCCAGTTGCGACACTCACCATAGTGCTAGACTCTTGCGGCCATGAGACATCTGGATGGCCCCAACTCTATGAGACAGACCCTGACTTCGCCACCACCTACCAAATGTTGGGTGAAAACACATTTGTCGATAATTTCCATCTTCAGGATGGGTTGTTGTGTCATCTGGGCCATATCTATGTTCCATCAAGTGAGCGAGAGAAGTTGATCTGGGAAGCCCACTACAGTCAGGTGGCAGGACACTTTGATGTTGAAAAGACAATGGTGATGCTACAGAAACATTTCTATTGGCTGAAACTTTGACAGGAGGTCAGAAAGTATATCAGGTCCTGCACTGTCTGCGTTATTGCCAAACCAGACACTAAGAAACATGGCCTTTACACCCCTCTTCCCACTCCTAACAGGCCATGGGAATCCATCTCAATGGACTACATGTCGGGCCTCCTGTCCACCAAGTGGGGAAATGAATGTTTTTTTTTGGTTGTTGATCGCTTTTCTAAGATGGTGATTCTGGTTGCCTGCAAGAAGAGCATAAGAGTAGAGGCCACCACTAAGCTCTTCTTTGAATGAGTCTGGGTACATTTTGGAATCCCACAAACCATTGTCTCAGATTGGGATAGTCGATTTCTCAACAAATTCTGGTCGAGCTTCTGGTCACTATTGGACACCAAGCTCACCAAATCCACAACCTTCCACCCCCAGGCAGATGGCCAAACTGAGGTTGTAAATCGAATGATTGTGCATATCCTTCACATTTATAATTCAAAGCACCCTCGTACATGGGATGAGAGCCTTCTCTATGTCCAGCATAGCTACAACCAAGCCTTGCATAGCTCAACCAACCACAACCCCTGTCAAGTGGGGTTGGGATTCCAACCATTGGGTCCCATAGATGTTGCACTTCCCCTTGCGGTCACCTTGACTGACTCATCTCCTTCTCCAACTGAAGTTGACAAAGCCACCCGGATCATTGAGCAGATCCATCACATCTTCCAACAGGTTCAGTATATCCTAAAAAAGTCCAATGACAAGTACAAACAATGCCATGATCAACATCAGGTGCCACATAAGTTTCAGGTGGGAGACAAAGTTTGGTTGCACTTGTAGAAATAACGCCTTACAGGACCCCATACGAAGCTTTTCCCACTCTGTTATGGGTTGTACACTATCACCAAGGTTGTGGGGGATAATGATTTTGAGCTCAACATTCCTCCTTTCCTTGGCCTGCACCTAGTGTTCAATGTGGATCTCCTTCGCCCTTATTTCCCACCATTATTGGACACCTCAGAAGTGGTAGAATAGTTGACACGAACAGAGCTCAACCCTGAATGCATAAAATAGGCATCCAATGATCATATTGTGGATAGACATATCAAGGGTACTCAACAACAAAGGATCCATCTATATCGAGTCGTCAAAGTAGGGCAGCTCCTGCACCAAGGCAAGTGGTTCACCCGGGGCCAAGTTCAGCAGAAATTTCCTCATCTGATGGGGGACCTCAACACAATGGAGACCATTTCTTCCTAAGGAGGGAGGATATATCCATATGCATATCAGTGGCCACCCACCTTTTCCAACTGGCTCAAAACATTTTTTTGACAATTTTTCCAATTTACCATTTTTAGCAGTTTTAACTTCCAGGGCTATTTTGAGGGCCTAAATGAAGGTTTTTCGGGATAGAGCTCCTCAAAGATATCCAAAGGCATGATTGATCCACCAAAATGAATCTCCTCGAAGATACCTTTCCAACAGGATATCACATGCCTAAAATGGAGATCGTATGCAAAAGTTACAACGTCGGGAAGTTGATCTACTAACTTACCCAAATGGGGCCCACGTGACTTTTGGCGCTTCATCTCCTAGGGTTAGGTTTTTGGATGTCTGTCTAGGGTTTTTCAAATTCTTGCTTATTGTAAAAATGCCTTTAGAGCCTCATTGTAACCTTCTTCTTGCGAATGCACACTATCGTCGCATCTCTTCTCAGAGATAAGCCGCCACCATTCCAACAAGCTTGTTTACGCTACATTTTACAGTTTCAGCTTATTTTGTTATTGAATAAAAAACTAGTTTTACTGTATCTCTGTTATTTTTTATTAAGCACCTATTAATAATATGTATTCATTTCGTTCTGCTCATAAAATCTAGATCACTTGTAGTGGTGCCACATGGCATGCTCTGGCTCATCTACCTGCCCACGTCAGCACCTGTCCAAGTCAGATTGCCAAAACATTGCCAAGTCACTGTATGGTCGTATGTCTTGTATAGTCAACTGCCACGTCAACATTGTACATAATGTACATATTATACAGTAAACATTTGTTTTTCTTGTTTGGAAAAATGAACAAATCGTGATATCTTGATCATACGATGTATGTTTGAGCCTATTCAAGTTACATTGGATTTGTATCGATGAGGCCTACGTACACGTCCATTTTGAAGAGATTTTGAGTACCTTTATTTTTAGGCATTTCAGAGCCCCATATTGGCTCCTGGATCCAATTTGGATCAAACAGAAACCTCATCAAAATTAGTAGGTACAAACATAAATATAGTGTTACGAATGTGTGCAGGTAAACCTCTTATATACTTCATAAGATTTTCTTGGGTATGTAATGGAATGTCTAACATTAATGCCATCTTACGAAATTCATATGTGTATTCTTGCACTGTTTTTCCCTTTCTTAGTTTAAGACCTTTCCATTCAATTAAGGCCTTCTCTTTATAACCCAAAGGACAAAATTGCTTTATAAGTGCAGAAACAAAAAATTTCCATGATGGAATTACAGTACCCACTAGTTGCGTGCCATTTTTCAACTTTCTTTACCACTAGATGAGTGTTGTGTCAGCAAGTCGAAGAAATGCCAATTTGATTTGAGTTGCCTCATCTTTGATTTGTTTCACACTGCAATAAACTTCCATCCATATGACCCAATTACCAAGCCTTTCTCCATTGACTTCACCATCATACATGGGTAATTCAAATTTCACATAAAGCTTAAGTAAAGACATATCATGTTTATGTTTGTGGACATGTTTTATTGTGGTGGATTCGGAAATTGTACTTGAAGAAGAAGAAGTTGATGGAGAAGAAGGAGGTGAAGGATGAGGTTTAGGAGGATCCTCTCCTTCTTCACTTTTGTCCTTTAAAGATTCACCTATAATCGGTCTCTTATGTTCCAATTAATCATCATATAAAACCTTCATCATCTCTGACATGTAAAAGAAGGTCTTTCAAAAATCTATCTTGTCCTGAGAAAGTCCCTTGATGCAGAAGCATCACTCCAACCAACCATGCACCAGCCAACCCGCCCACTCAGCGCATTCAAATGAAGGAGGAGAGGCGAAACCCTCTCGTTTCAATTTTGAATTTGAATTAATGTAATTAATGAATGTAAGGCTGGTAGATCCAAAGTCGTGCCTTTGAGAAGGCACTAGGTAGAAGTAGCCTTAAATGGTTGTAAGGACAGATCTAGCTCCAATCTGGACTAGACAATCATTAATTGTAAATTCAATGTAAATGAATGTAATTTATGAGAGTTGGTGAGGATGGAGGGAAGAGCTCGAAGAGCCCCCTCATGTAAAGACCTTTGGTATCTTGTTTTGATTATGATCATCAAGTGGAGAGGAGAGAAGGATCCGAGACTCTGTTGTAGTTCGAGCTCAAACCACATTGTAAAAGAGGCATTTTACATTAATACAAACAACAGTTTTTCCTGCATGTCATTATGTGTTGTGTGAATGTTTTCATGTATTCATTTTATGTTGTAGATGTATGTTGTAGATGTGCATTTACAGGGAAAGATAGATTCTGCTATCTGTGAGTTCTTTGATTTTAGGTTTTGGAATTCTTTGAGGCTTCATGCATGAGTGCATGACAGAACACTGAGGGTTCTAAAAGCTAGTGCAAGGAGTTCACTTCTGAATTCTGCGGATTCAGACAAAGATGCGCCAGGAGGGTGCACCAGTTGAAGTCTTAAAATTAGGGAGAAAACCTCAAGGTTGTTGAACACCTTGGAGGTAAGACTTTGCAGAGGAAGACACAACAGAAGACAGAATCACTGAGGGGTTCTGTAGAGCTCTGCCAGGAGGGCATCAAGAAGGTGAAGCTTATGCACAGAAGAACTCTACTATGAGTTCAAAGGGAAATCTGAATCACTGAGGATTCTGAGAACTCTATCAGGAGGGCATTGAGTGGATGTGCAGAGTGCATAGGAAATAAATCCTTTGAGTTATGGAACAGAGAAGTGTCCAAGGAGGAGGACCTTCACAGGGTTTCTAAACACCCTATAGGCTCAACAAGGAGTGCTTGAGGAGGAAGTTGCCAGAGGGCATTTCCATCCTTTCAAGGAAAGAAAGGGACAGAGACTTTAGAGGTCTGATCAATAGAGAAGCTCAGGACAGATAACACCTTTGTGTGCAGAGGCCCTACAAGGAGTGCAGAAGTCGAAGAATCCTTCGAGGATTCAAAGAGAGCAAATCTCAGAAGGAGCAGTGCTTTCATGCACAGGCCATAGTCGAGGGGTTGCAGAGGCTGAAAGAAGACCCTTTTGGAGGGTTTGAGTTCGAGGAAGCTCGAGAGGAAAAGTGTTTTCAAATAATGCAGATAAAAACCAAAGTCAAAGGTTTGTAGTAGGAAGCAGAGGTCAAGGCCTTCGATAAGTTGAATTCTTCCAAGGTTCGGGAAGAAATAGGTTGCTCACAAGGAGGGAAGCATAGCTGCCATCGAATCAGGCGAGGATAAGATCTAGACCATTGAAGTTTCATGTATAGGCACAGGTAGGAAAGTGTAGCGCAGGAGGAATAGATCTGGGCCATCAGATCTAGAATAGATAGCCAATAGCCATCGGATCTGGGAGGAGTTGCATGGGATTTAATCTCGTGTGCACAGAGGAGACGAACCACAAAATCCTGAAAGAATAGAGACCGTCCATCGTGGAGAGGATGTGTGGAAAAGATCTGGACATCATCGGAACTTCAGACATCGAAAGCTCAAAAGGTAAGAATCAGGAAACAAGAAGTCCCGGGCATGAAATCCCGAGGACATTGAGATCATCCATCTGCATAGGACACGTGTCACGAGATCCTCACATTTCAGGGATTCGTGCATCGAAGAGTGGAAGAAGTCTTTTGACTTCACAACTTACAAAAATCCTGAAGGGATCAGGACTGTCCATCTGTGGAGGACAAGTGGCAGAGGTCTGGGTCATATCGCGGGTTTGGGTATTGTGAGCTGGGAGGCAGAGCCCTTTTCTCTACAAAGTCCCAAGTTGTGAGATCACAAGGTGATCTAAACCGTTGATCGAGGAGGAAGGAGAGCTGTGAGATCTGGAGTCTCGATACATCGTGTATCGGAAGTTCGGTAGTTTGGAGAGGGTAGACCAAGCTCTTGATTTCGTGAAGGTCTGAGTAGCGAGGAGCAGGGAAAACCATTGGATCTAGGTCACAGGAGGACCGTTGGATCGGAACCTTCGCCATATCGCCTCTCAGGGTTTTGCAAAGGTGGAGTGCCAAGACTCAACAACTCAACTTGCAAGGTCACGAGTAACGAGAGGCATTAGCACTTATCCCTAGCCTATGGTTATATGTAGAGGGCGCTAACAGGAGGGGCTATACTCGTATCGGCATCTTGGGTATCGGAAAATAGGCAAAGTGGAGTCGAGGGTGTTTGACCCACGAACTCGCGGGTTGCAAGTTGCAAAAAGGTGCTTGTGTTAAGGCCTTTCTCAGAGCATTGTGGTCGCATGTAGGAGGTGGAGCTCATGCCCAGTGCTCGTTCACACTGGTGGGGTTTCCCAAAGGACCTATGGATCTGATTCGCTGAAGGTTCCAACAAGGAACTAAAGGAGCCACTTCGGCTCGAGGGAATTTTTTTGAATGATCCTGTGAGCAGATCTCGGCCCGAGGGTCAGGGGGAGCTGCGTCAAGTGGTATCAGAGATGATATTTTCATCTATAGATTTCAGGCGAAGGAGACAAAGGAAAAGGAAGGTAGAGTGTTGAAGCTCTGTGAATATTGTTGCAGGTACACAGTAGTCAAGAAGACAGTCAGAGGACTGTAGGAGAGGCTGGAAACACTCAGGGTTGCAGAGTGACAACAATTTTTTTTCCAGGAGGGCAGATAAAAGGCAGCGAGATGGCTACTAAAGGCCATGCACGTGATGGAAAGAAGAAGCACCAGCAGCAGAAAAATTCTACGAGAGACAAAGAACTCACCGAGATCAGAGCGAGGATGGAAGAGCTTGCACTACGGGTGCAACAGGATATCAAGTCAAGATGGGTTTATGAATGGCCCATGAAGACAAAATTGAAATGGCCAGTTAAGGAATTGGTGGACAAAAGACAGTAGAGGTTGTTAAAGGGATGGTTGAGGCATGTTGAAAACCTCAACGGATCGGAAGAGAAAATGGTTCAGGTATGTGAACTCGAAGCTGGGAGGAATCTCAGTGATGCTGAGGATGACATGAGATCAACTGAAGATCTCAAGGATTTCCAAGTGGGCATACCAGAAATTGCCAATTTCCAAGAGGGAAATGAAATGAGGTCGTTGTGGGATCTCATAGACTGTCAGGAGGACAGCGAGGGAATTTCGCATTTCCAGGAGGGAAATGTGATGAGATCACAGCGGGATCTCATAGACTTCCAAGAGGGCAGGATTGAAAATTCAGATTTCTAGGAGGGCAATGAGATGGGATCCGAGGATCTCATAGACTGTCAGGTGGGCAGTAGAGAAATCCCATATTTCCAGGAGGGCAAGGGAGAGCAGATGAGCTCAGAGCTGAGTTCATATCAGCAAGGACAACTGATGGAGAAGAAGGATCAGAACTGTTCTCTCATCATTGGAGTAATTTCTATATTCCTACCATACAGCCCAAACAAGGCCAGCATGTGTGTTGCAGAGACAATAGTAAAAGAAGGAGAGCCAGATGTGACTGTCAAAGAATTGGAGTAGATATCAAAAGCCACCCAAGCAGAAGAAGGGAATGAGCATTCCGAGGAATGGCTCAAATTTTTTAGCCAAGAAGCTAAAATGACTGCAGCACTGAAGCTTGCAGCAGGAGAAAAAGAAGAGGAAGCAAAAAACATAGATTTTGCTGAGCTATATCAAGATTTTGAAGCCCTGGATAGAAGGGTGAAGGTGCAGGGCATGCACATCCAACAGATCAGGTTGGAAGTAGATGAAGGTGAATTCCAGTCTGAGGAGTAGCTGGAGAAAGCTGGAGATACACCAGTAGGAGAAATGGCAACAGCAACACTGTCAAAAGAGGAAGCTGAGCAGGATCTCCGTGATAGAACTGCAGAGATGGAATTTACAGCAGAGTGGACACTTAGTTCCACAAAGCGAGAGATGACAGTCAAGTTGTTAAAGAGGGAAGCTGAGCAACAACTCAATGATGAGATAGCAGAATGGGAATCTGCAGCAGGATGGCAAGTCAAAGCCACAAGGGATGAAGAAGATGACATGGGAGATCGTGATGATCTGCCCATTTGTAGAGAGGAATTGCAGTAGAGGAGGTTGCATGAAAAGATCCAACCATTGCAGCAGTTGAATGAGGTGATTGATGAGATCAAAAGGATGATGTTGGAATCAACAGAGACTACCAGCAAAGGGAAGCTGAGCAGAAGGGAGACAACAATAGCAACAAAGCAGCGAAAGAAGCAGCAACAACAGAGCAGTGGAGCAGATGAACAGCTCCAGAGGACTGTTTGGGATCCAGGAGGATTTCAACAGTGACACTGGCGAGCTCATGAATTTTTTACAACAGAGGAGTATTATGCAGGAGCATCACTTCAGCCAGCCATGCACCAGCCAACCCACCCACTCAATGCATTCAAATGAAGGAGGAGAGGCCAAACCCTCTCGTTTCAATTTTGAATTTGAATTAATGTAATTAATGAATGTAAGGCTTCTAGAGCCAAAGTCGTGCCTTTGAGTATGCATTAGGTAGAAGTAGCCTTAAATGGTTGTAAGGCTAGATCTAGCTTCGATCTAGACTAGACAACCATTAATTGTAAATTCAATGTAAATGAATGTAATTTATGAGAGTTGGTGAGGATCGAGGTAAGAGCTCGAAGAGCCCCCTCATGTAAAATATCTTTGGTATCTTGTTTTGATTATGATCATCAAGTAGAGAGGAGAGAAAGAGACGAGACTCTGTTGCAGTCCGAGCTCAAACCACATTGTAAAAGAGGCATTTTACATTAATACAAACAATAGTTTTTCCTTCATGTCATTCTATGTTGTGTGAATGTTTTCATGTATTCATTTTATGCTGTAGATGTATGTTGTAGATGTGCATTTGCAGGGACAGATAGATTCTTCTATCTGTGATTTCTTTGATTTCAGGTTTTGGAATTCTTTGAGGCTTCATGCATGAGTGCATGACAGAACACTGTGGTTTCTAAAAGCGAGTGCAAGGAGTGCACTTCTAAATTCTATGGATTCAGACAAAGACATGCCAGGAGGGTGTACCAGCTGAAGTCTTAAACTCAGGGAGAAAACCTCAAGGTTGTTGAACACCTTGGAGGTAATACTATGCAGAGGAAGACACAACAAAAGAAAGAATCACTGAGGGGTTCTATAGATCTCTGCCAGGAGGGCATCAAGTAGGTGCATCTTATGCATAGAAGAACTCTAGTGTGAGTTCAAAGGGAAATCAGAATCACTGAGGATTCTGGGAACTCTGTTAGGAGGGCATTGAGTGGATGTGTAGAGTGCACAGGAAAGAACTCCTTTGAGTTCTGGAATAGAGAAGTGTCCAAGGAGGACGACCTTCATAGGTTTGTTGAACACCCTGTAGGCTCAACAAGGAGTGCTTGAGCAGGAAGTTGCCAGAGGGAATTTCCATTCTTTCAAGGAAAGAAAGGGATAGAGACTTTAGAGGTATGAGAAATAGAGAAGCTCAAGACAGATAACACCTTTGTGTGAAGAGCCCTTGCAAGGAGTGCAGAAGTCAAAGAATCCTTCGAGGATTCAAAGAGAAAAAATCTCAAGAGAAGCAGTGCTTTCATGCACAGGCCATAGCTGAGGGGTTGCAGAGGCCGAAAGAAGACCCTTTTGGAGGGTTTGAGTTCGAGGAAGCTCAGGAGGAAAAGCAATTTCAAAGAACGTAGATAAAAACCAAAGTCAAAGGTTTGTAGTAGGAAGCAGAGGTCAAGGCCTTCAATAAGTTGAATTCTTCCAAGGTTCGGGAAGAAATAGGGTGCTCACAAGTAGGGAAGCACAGTTGCCATCGGATTAGGTGAGGATAAGATCTGGACTATTGAAGTTTCATGTACAGGCGCAAGTAGGAAAGTGGAGTGCAGGAGGAATAGATCTGGGACATCAGATCCAAAATAGATAGCCGATAGCCATCGGATCTAGGAGGAGTTGCACAAGATTTAATCTTGTGTGCGCAAGGGAGAGGAACCACAAAATCTTGAAAGAATAGAGACCATCCATCGTGGAGAGGACGTGTCTCGAAACCATCCATCGGAAGCTTGGAGGTAAGAATCAAGAAACAGGAAGTCCTGGGCACGAAATCCTGAGGACATCGGGATCGTCCATCTGCAGAGGACACATGTCATGAGATCCTCACTTTTTGGGGATTCGTGCATCGAAGAGTGGAAGAAGTCTTTTGACTTTGCGACTTACGAAAATCCCAAAGGGATCAGGACCATCCATTCCTGGAGGACAGGTGGCAGAGGTATGGGTCATATCACGGGTTCAGGTATCGTGAGCTGGGAGGTGGAGCCCTTTGGTCTATAAAGTCTCGAGTCACGAGATCACGAGGTGATCTGAATCGTTGATAGAGGAGGAAGGAGATCCATGAGATCTGGCATCTCGATACATCACATATCGGAAGTTCGGGAGTTTGGGGATGGTAGACCAAGCTCTTGATTTCACGAAGGTTTGAGTAGCAAGGAGCAGGGACAACCATTGGATCCAGGTCACAAGAGGACCATTGGATTAGAACCTTCACCATATCACCTCTCGGGGTTTCGCAAAGGTAGAGTGCCAAGACTCAACAACTCAACTTGTGAGCTCACGAGTAGCGAGAGGTGCTAGCACTTAGCCCTAGCCTACGGTTATATGTAGAGGGCGCTAACAGGAGGGGCTATACTCGTATCAGCATCTCGGGTATCGACAAATAGGGAAAGTAGAGTCGAGGATGTTCAACCCACTAACTTGCGAGTTGCGAGTTGCGAAAAGGTGCTTGTGTTAAGGCCTTGCTCAGAGTGTTGTGGTCACATGGAGGAGGTGGAGCTCACGCCTAGTGCTCATTCGCACAGGTGAGGTTTCCCGAAGGACCTGTGCATCTGATTCGGTGAAGGCTCCAGCAAGGAGCTAAAGGAGCCCCTTCGGCTCAAGGGAATTTTTTTGAACGATCCTATGAGCGGATATCAACTTGAGGGTCAGGGGAAGCTACGTCATCCCTCTCCTCATGCCATCTTCTCACTTTGAGAAGTTCTCTTTTTTGATCCAATCTCAAGATTCTCTTCAACAAGCTTGCCTTCACCATGATTCAGGTTTTCCCTGGTAATCATCCAAACTCAAAAACCAACCGTCAACTAGATCTGATACCAGTTGATCTGAAAAGATATTTTAAAGACTATGGTTGAGTTTTAAAACATGAGTTCATTAACCATTTTAGAAATTTATGAAAGAGGAATAATTAATGATGTAACATGGCAGCCATACTAAGATATACAGATCTAGAAATAAACACAAGAATCAACAAACCATAACAACAAAATTTGTTAACAGAGTTCGGCAATATCACCTACGTCTCTAGGCCTTTGTCTCAGTGGGTGAGGATTTCTTATTTATCTTCAAATATTCAAAAGTACATCTGAAAAGTTTCAAATGGATTACAAAATTATCTGGTTGTGTTTTGTTAGATCTCAAGAACCCAACACAATTGACAGCACTGAAAACGGATGAACAAAGCTCCCAGAAATGGCCCACAAAGTTGCTCTCTTCAATGGATTCCCTGTATAAAAATGACTTTGGATTTACAATTCTTCAACATTTCTCCTCTTATGAATCTCTCCAAGGCTTCCAATAACCTCTAATTTATATAGGCTTGAAATTGGCAACAACCTCTCAACTTCCCCCAAGATATGGCCTCAAAAGGGCCCCAGATCCTCCAATAATGGCCAAAATCCATCAATATCAGGCTAAAAATCAATTAAAATCTTATAATACAGTTACAAAAACCACTTTTGGTCCAAAATAGGGCACAACCCCCGAATTTTGGTCCCCTGATCATATGCACACCCTCCATGTGGGCAAGTGCTATGCGTTGGTCCCTTAACCTCTAGCCCCTGGTCATGTGGCTTGGCCATATGGCCCTGTCCTAATCATCCACGTGCCATATGGTTGTTAGACCCCTGTTTTCTAGCATCTAGTCACATGCCTTGGTCAATGGGCTAGCCTGGTCGACCGGGTGCTATCCCCGCAAATCTGCGCCAGCACCAAAGAGTGGCTCATATCAAACGGTCATGTGGAATGGTGAATGCGATGAGGGATATACCCATAGAAATACTATGCTCCATACATTTATAAGTGTGGGTATATGTTGTAGTTATATGGATAAGTATTGGGGACTAGGGCCTATCCCCGACCCTATTCTCCACCAAACTTACAACCATTCACATTCAAATATAACATTTGAACTATATGGAATAAGCAACAACGTGGGCGGGCTGGTAGCCCGGCCCTGCCAAAGCACTCTGATCGAACAAGAGGTCACGGGTTCGACTCCTGTGGAGTCCATAAAAATTTTAACATGCCATCCAACCTGGAGGAGCCATGTGGCAGCCCACAACTGGGCCATGTGGCACCACATCATTTGACTGGAAAAAGACACTTGTCACCAAATCGTTCACCCACTTATCTACCAACGTGTCTGCCTTGTCAACATGCCAACTCATTTCCACATCATTGTACAGTCGTACAGCCTGTACGGTCATCTTCCATGTCAGCACTGTACGGACCGTACAGTTAGCAAAAATTTTACATGTTTAACAAAATGAACAGAATGCGATATATTTTGCATACAATGTTTGTTTGAGCCTGTTCAAGTTGCATTGTGTTCCTAACAACGAGGCCTACACACATGTCCATTTTGAAGCGATTCTAAACACTTTGATTTTTAGGCCTTCCTGGACCCATTTTGGTTCCTGGATCCATTTTGGATCACCTAATATCCTCACCTTTTGGGTTTTTCGGGTGTACTATCCCAAGAAGGGGTTCTTCCTCAGTTCATGGGAAGAAGGGGCTGAAGGCCAAGAGGCTTGTAGCTAGAAAAAGATAAAAGCATGATTATGAACCTTCGAGATTCTCTCCCAAAAGAGGTTTTGAGAGCAATGATAAGCTTCTATTAAAAAATCAAAGACCTACAAGAGAAAACACGTAACATAAATGTCCCATTTGATTGAGGGATTTACACAAAGTGCATTACAAGATAGACTATACCCCCATGACACTATTTCTACTTCTCCCTTCAAGTGACACTTTGGTACTACCCCCCAAGATAATCGATTCACTCTAGGTAGTACCCAGTGTTTGGACCTTAACTAATTAATGGCAATGAATGGGATTGGAAAAAGGGTGCATTGAAAATGAAGGTGCAACACACCCTCTACAAAGGCACCCATAAGTGAGACACTACAACCCCTTGTATGTCATGAACCCCATGCCTAAAAGTATTCCCCTTATCCATGACACTTCATCCACATGACTTAGAGGAGGTCCCCTTGGTAAACACCCCTAAACTTGAGGAACAATTCACCCAGTTGGTCGTTTTGTCAACCCTCCCATACCTAAATTTTGAAAATTTCATAGGGTATTTGAGCATTAGTTTATTTTTATGAGGTGGTTTGGATGCACTTTCTTATATGGATATTTTATTGATTTGATTTAGTCATCATGATGCTTTCACTTGAGATCCTTGGAGGGCATATTCATTTCTCTTTGCATGACCTAGCTGGTGGACAATTTCGGGAGAACAAGCCTAGGTTGGGATTCCATGGGGATTGAAGCCCACATGTTGGATGGTGAGGACCCAATTTCAGGATGATGATGACTTGCCTTTGGAGGCCTAAAGAACAACTTGGAGGAGCTTTCCTATCCTCACATGCCAAACAAATTTATTAGAGGGGATTAAACGTCACCATTGGGCCTAGGGTTTGGTGGTGATGAAGTTGCTTCTTGTTGAGACTTGGCATGATTTGGTGGGAGGAGACTTGATGAGGCTATAGCACATGAGAGGGAGGCTCTATGAGCCCCAACGACTTCAACCTTCTATTCCAGCAACTTTCTCAAAGGGTCAAAATGCCACCCTTAGAGGGGTGACGTCTTTTTAGGGTTTCTATTTTGCACTTTTTAAATTTTAAATTTGAATTAAAAATGAATTACTTGTTGTTGGTTTAAATATCCGATTTTATACCTTTAACATGATTGACCCAGGTTCAAGTCTACTGGGGTTCTAAAAAAGCCTCTAAAACTATCAACCCTCCTAGTAAACCAGAAGGAAACATAGTACACAAGGTGCATTGCGTAGTCTCACCCAAGATAATCTTAATGGGTGACTACAATACTCAGGTGTTTGCAGTCCAGGATTGAGTGGAGATATGAGAAGTGTGTGTTGAGAGTTCTATTTAACTTATTAAAGAAATATATTTTCATTCTCGATTATGCATGTAATATAATCAACTCATTCATCCATCATGCTAATATTTACTCATAAATAGTAAAAGAGACACAAGCATTCAATCACGGAACACAGGTTTTTACCGTGGTTCACCCCCCCTGGGCTATGTCCACAAAGATCTGGCTCTTAATCTATTCTATTATGGAAGTTCCAAAAATACAATGCTGTGTGCTTTACAACTCATCCTCAGTCGCATCAAGATATATTATGAGGCAGACTAGATCACACCATGCTCCTCAGCCTATGATCTAACCCTCAATATCTACCCTCCTTACTCCTCTACAACTCAACAACTTATGTAATATACCAGATATAAAAAGTATGCAGAACATAAATAAAATGCTAGAAATGGAAGAATAATTGTAATATAACCAGCATAATCTCCACAATAACACAAAAATGATATAAGAATAACAACAGAAATAGCACTTTGATTCAGAAAGCAATGTTCACGGGCCTCTTCAAGGGGGCAACCTCCAGTCGAGCAATGCTCTATTACAATAATCTCCAAGCTAGGGTTTTCATACCCTCGACCCTTATTTATACTAAATATGTCTATCAAGAGAAGCATCTAGAGGAAGATCCTTCTAGAAGCGAAAGCTTCTATTACGTCTTCTTACATCCACCTTATTCTATTTTATTGAAAGGCCTTATTAATATTGACCTTTATTACATCCGAATATATTGATCTACCTATGTGCAGGTTAGGACCCTAACAACTTACAAAAAGGTATCGGATTACAATAGTCTTTTTCCAAAACTCCCTAAACGGTCTCTCTATATCTACTCAATTGACTCCCTTAAAGCATCCTTAAGCATATTTATATATACGTTTTTGTCTCATCATCCATTACAATGTATTACAAAAACCTTAAACCTAACATCATTAGGTCTTCCATGCATGTGCATGTGTTGCTCTTCCTTCCAGTTATTTCTTTCCTTGTGCATGCCTTCCTTCCCAAAATAACCTTTCTTTCTTCTTAGTCCTGCTTCCAACAACCCCCCAACATTGACATGCGGCCTGTCCTAAGCCACCTACACCCTATGTGCTTGGTTGATCTCCCTTGTGATCACTTGGAACTTCTCCATGAGCTCCATTGATTGCGTTGTTAAATTATGAGCTTGATTTCTTATGTGGATTAATTCTTTTATTTTCTTCAACACTTTGATTCCAACTTAATACACTTCAATGATACCAAATCATAACCGAATAGAAAAAACTATGTAGATAAGTAAGCATGCACATCAACAACACATATACCTTGGGGAAACCCTGTACAGGGAGAAAAACCCCAACAAACAATATTCCTTTATTGCATTAATAATGTAAGATCACTTACAAATATCCACCATGAATGTTCTACTCTTAAAGAGATTTCAAATATGACTCTGACCTAACAAACACCTAAGAGACCTTGTTGAAATACACCTCTGATATGTTGCCTCTATTGTTTATATACAACATTGATATGCTTCTTTGGTATGTTGCCTCTTTATCACTGATATGCACCTTTATTGCTTCACCCTTAACTTGGATATCAAAATTGTATTGAAGAAAGGGGTTGACCTCTGCTTATATAAGCTGAAGAGGAGAAGAGGAGAGGCTCAAAATAGTAACTTGTTTTCATGATTTAATCATAACTCAGCTTCATACTTTAGTTCGAACTAGACTTGAGATTGGTATACTCTAGTTCGAAAATAGAACTAGACTTGAGACTTCAGTTACAACTCAACATTACACTTTAGTTTGAAAATAGAACTAGATTTGAGACTGGTATACTTTAGTTCGAAAACAGAACTAGACTTGAGACTTCAGTTACAACTCAACATTACACTTTAGTTCTAAAATAGAACTAGACTTAAGAATTTAGTTACAACTCAGCATTAAACTTTAGCTCTAAAATAGAACTAGACTTAAGACTTCAGTTATAACTCAACATTACACTTTAGTTGTAAAATAGAACTAGACTTGAGACTTCAGTTACAACTCGACTCTTTACAAGGAAATTCAAAATTCTCTTCAGGGTGGATAATGTTACATGTGCCAACACACTAGATCAATACATTTATATCATTTGCAATATTAGGAATATTGTTTGTTTCTAGCTCATAGGAATTTTATATCCAACCTAACTTTTGCTAGATGCCTTGACTTTTTCTCATGGCTCACAAGGATTTACTAGGATCACAGAGGTTGTGTGCTCCCCCTAACTTTTTCACTAGTCTGTCTATGCTCATAGAGGTTGTACATTCCCCCTGAATTTTTCACTAGATTGTCTATGCTCACAGAGGTTGTATGTTCCCCCTGTATTTTTCATTAGACTCACATAACATCTCGTTCATCTTGAATTTTGGTTTGACTCACAGAGGTTGTACGTTCCCCCTGGCTTTTTTCAATACCTCACAAGACTGGTTGATTCTCCAAATATCCATGGCTAGCTTCAGGGTGGCCCATATGGCCTCTCATTGGAGAATGATTTTTGATGCTACCAAATTTAACACTCCCTCTCAGTGAGGGAGTCATTCTCAGCCACACCAAGCTTGTCTCTCAGCTTCAAAAACTATCTCGAGGTCAGAGGCTTGGTCAGGATATCAATGACCTGCTCACTCGTGGCCATGTACTGTAACTTTACAGTTTTTCTTTGGACCAAGTCTCGGATGTAGTGATACCTCATGTCAATATGTTTTGACCTGTCATGAAATACCAGGTTCTCTTTCAATTTTATTCAACTTTGATTATCACAGTGAACCACCGTCATCTCGATCTTGTCACCAAACAACCCAGAAACCAAATTTCTGAGCCATAATGCTTCCTTGATATCATCACTTGCTGCAATGTACTTAGCCTCTATTGTACTCTGTGCAATGGATCCCTGCTTTTGGCTTGACCAAGAGATCATAGAGGATCCTAAACTAAATAAATATCCAGAAGTACTCTTCTGATCCACTGGGCTTCCTACCCAATCATAATCTATAGACCCATGCAGAAATAAACCACCACTGCATGTATATCTTAGACCATAAGTAATGGTCCCTCTAAGATATCTCAAGATGTGCTTTGCTGCCACCCAGTGTCTTTGTCTTGGTTCGGTCATGAAATGACTCATTTCAATCACTACATAGCATATATCTGGCCTAGTGTGGATCATGTACATCAATGATTCAATCAGTTTCCTATACATGGTGGGATCCACCAAATCTGAACCTGTATCAGAATCATGAAGCTTCCTCAGGTTGGTAATCATCGGAGTAGAAATGGATTTGCAATCCATCATACCAAACCTCTTTAGTACATCCACTATGTATTTTCCTTATGCTAGAAATATCTCGCCCTGTCTTTTCCATACTTCCAATCCTAGGAAGTAATGCATCAATCCTAAGTCTTTCATCTTGACTTTTGAGGTTATCTCCCTCTTACACCAGGATATTATCCCTTCATCTCTTGTTAGAAAGAGATCATCAACATACATAATAAGTATAATAGGTTGGTTATCTCTTACCTTGAAGTATAGATTTGTATCAACATCACTTTTCTGAAAGCCCAAGCTTTTAAGAAAGCCATCAATCATGTCATACCAAACTCTGGGAGCCTTCTTAAGACCATACAAGGCCTTCCTTAGCTTGCATACATGAGTTCTTTTGTTATGCAGTAAAAAACCATATGGTTGTTCCACAAAGACCTCTTGTTCAATCTTTCCATTCAAGAATGTTTTTTTTACATCCATCTGATGTAGCTTCCAACCAATAACAAAAGCTAAAGCAATAATAGTTCAAATGGAGGTATACCTACCTACAGGGGAAAAAGTATCTTCGTAGTCAATTCCTTCTTTCTGAGTGAAGCCTCTAGATACAAATCTTTCTTTGAAATTTTCCACACTTCCATCAACTGTATGTTTGATCTTATAGATCCATTTGGAATAAAACACGGATTTGTCTTTTGGCCTCGACACAATGTCCCAAACATTGTTCTTTATAATAGACCTGTATTCCTCAAGCATGGAATCCTTCCATACTTGTAATTTATCTGCTTCTTCAAATGAATAAGGTTCGACATAACTAATGTTTCTCATAAATGCAATGTGGCCTCCAAACCTATGAGGCCTCTTCCTTTCCCTAAAAGTTCCTTTGGGAGCAGTTATCCTTTCTGCTTCCTGCACTATTTATTTAAGCCACCATGGATTCCTTTTGGCCGAAGGTTTTTCAAGAGTTATTTATAACACTTCAACGGTTTCTAGGGGCTCATTACTTGGCCCTTCATGAGGTTCCTCCCTCTGATCATCTGACTCTTCATTTTCATAAGAGGGTGAAGCTGGTTGAACTGCTTCTAATTCCTGTTGAAGCTCTTTGGATTTCTTAAATGCGGCTTCCTCATGGAAATTCACATCTCTGCTTACCCATATTTTCCTCTGACCTGGTATATAAATCCCATAAGCCTTGGAGTTCTCACTATACACCACAAAAACCCCTTTCTTGCCTGAGGGTTCCATCTTTGTCCTCTTTTCCTTAGGGACATGAATATACAAAAGACACCCAAATATCCTTAGATTCCCTACTTTAGGTTTGATCCCTAAGAAGACCTCTTCAAGAGTATTTTCCTTCAAGGTATCATGTGGACACATGTTCTCAATATACATGATAGTGGAGGTAGATTATGCCCATAACGAATTTGGTAGATCATGGTCAAACATCATTGCTTACGTTGCCTCACAAATTGTCCTGTTTTTCCTCTGAGAAACTCCATTTTGTTGAGGGTTATATGACACAGTCAACTTTCTCTTGATTCCTACTGACTTGCAGAAATCCTCAAACTAGAGAGATTCAAACTGTCCTCCATTTTTTGTTCTAAAGATTCTGATGTGTTTCCATGTCTTGTTTTCAATAAAGGATTTATACTCTTTGAATTTATAAAAAATTTCACTTTTATCTTTAAGGAAATATATCCAACATTTTCTTGAGTAATCATTAATAAAAATGACATAATACAAACAACCATTGAGTGAGGGAGATGACATGGGACCACATACATCATAATGAACTAGATATAAGATTTCCTGAGCTCTGTTGTCACTACTAGGAAATGCTTTCTTTATATTTTTACCTAGCATGCATCCCTTACA
>ML790667.1:106072-122993 GCA_009831015.1 Picea engelmannii | reverse complement strand
TGTGGTTGTATACATGGTTTATGTTGACCCAAAGGAGATTCCTAATAGGAATGCATTTGATCGATTATAATGTTTTAAATATTACTATTATGTGATTGGAGGAAATCATTCTACATAAGCTAAAAAAGATTTGATGGAAGAATAATCCAATAACCCTATCTTTAAAATAGTGAAATTGTGTCTTTGATTTTGGTTTCACAAACACAATAAAATTTATTTACGTAGAATCATAACACAAATAGTGAGGATAGGATGTCCATGAAATTCAATCAAGGATTTGAATTTATCTATAATGAATTTAAAGAAGTATGTAATAAGGGTTGATCAAAAGTTCATGGAAATTTTCAAAAAGTATGTAATAGGAATTGATCAAAAGTTCATGGAAATTTTCAAAAGTAATGTTGTTGAGAAAAGTGTGAAACAATTAACCAAGTGACAATTTTATAGTCGTGGACTCTTATTTTCAATTGAAATTTAAAACTAGAAAAATATGAAATTCATTTGATAGGATATTTAACATATGAGAGAATATTGATATAACAAATTATAAGGTTAGAAGGTGCAAGACTTTTTTTAGTAAGCAATGATAACAAACTTCTTGAATTCAAGAATATACTTAAAGGCATGGATATAACACATTGAATATTGATGCAAGGAGTGAAGGATGAAACATTTATTGTAACCAAATTATCACAGATAATGTCAAGAGAATTATTATTCGAAGACATGTCTATTGAGTTTGAGAAGTAAGTTTGTTGATATATTTTGAATAGAAATTAAATTAATCATGTGGAATCCTAACACAAATAGAGTATATGGGATGTCTATGACATTCATTCAAATATTCGAACTTATCCACAATGAATTTTAAAAACTATGTAATAGGGATAGATCAATTGTTGATAAACATTTTTGAAAGTAATGTTCCATGGAAATAGGCTTCCAAATTGATGAAAAAAATGTAAAACAATTAACTAAAAAAAAGTGGTGCATTTAGAGTCATGGACTCTTATTTTCAATTGGCATTTAAAAATAGACAAATGTGGGATTCATTTGATAACATATTTAACATATGGGAGAATATTCATATAAAAAAATAGAATGTTAAAGGTGTAAGACCTTTGGTAAGCAATGGTAAGACATGTTTTGAATTTAAAAGTATTCCTAAAGGCATGGGTATAAGATCTTGAAAATCGATGTGAGTGAAGGACGGATTATTTATTACGAACTCATTATCACGTGTAATATCGAGAAAAATATTATTGAAAGACATGGCTATTGAGTTTGACAAGTCAATTCATTGACATATTTTTTTATGGGTATTAAATTTAATAATATTTATCTTTTCAATTTAGCATATTAAATATTTTGTTATAGATATCATTATAACATTATTTACTCTATTTTGGAGTTCTGACCTAATAATATATTTGTGGCAACATATGTGCATACATTATCATTAAAGAAGGATTGAGATAGGGTTTTTGATGCATCTGTGATTCTAAGGTTTATGCAATCTGTGACCTTCCTCTTCCCCATGCAACTCCCTATCTTTTTGGATGAAAATATGCTTCACCTTGAATCAATTCCGTGGAGGGTGAACGAGCCCCCTCGTACTATAATGTGAAAACATGGGTTTCAACTGGCTCCTCAAGTGCATGATCATCATTTGATCTGTCACCACACCTCAAGGAACAAATCTATCAAGATGAACTTAACAAGGACAAAGGGATGGAGATGAAAGTTGATTCCTCTCATCCAAAAGTGGCTCGAGTATGGGAACCCAGAAAATGCATACCTTGAGCCTCTGTATCCCCCAGGTATGTGGTTAGTTCTATTAGAGTTGGTGATCAAAACCAATACATGAGGGATCATGATCTCATTGGAAAATTCCTAGGATTATGGCCCTCTAAAAAAGACATGATTAAATGGATCAATACTTGGTGAAAACCCAAAGGTTAGTTGGATCTTTATCTCAACTCCAAAGGATTCTTCACTGCTATATTCCATAACCTTGAAGATAAGGATAGGATATTTGAAAATGGGCCTTACTTTTACACTTTTACAGTCTTGTACCTCATATTTTGGATGGAATGCTTCAACCCAGAAAAAATAGGATTTCACATGTGCTCCAATATAGATCCGTTTATACTCCCTCCCTCAGGAATTTTCGCTCGGGGAAATTCTTTAAGGAATAATAAATACCCTTGGTATCTTTGTCAAATCGGTTGAAGCCACCAGACAATGACACTACACCTATTATGTGTGCATATGTGTTTATATGAACATTTCCAAACCACTTCCAGGTACTATAAACCTAGAATACCAAGATATTGAATAGGAGAAAATAATAGAGTATGAACATATCCACTTCCGATGCCATAAATGTCATGAGCATGGACATCTCTTTCGAGATTTCTCTCTCAATGCTAATCCAGATCTTGCTGTCACCTCCCCAAATAAATATAAAGATGAAAAATATGGTTTCACACAAGTCTAAGGACAACACCATCAATCTCAAAAGAAACACTCCCGCCCCAATCCATCTGTTACTCCTTCAACTAGTAACTCTTTTGAGATTCTTAATCATCTGCGCGAGATATTCCTCTCAAGGAAGTCTACCCCAATACAAATAAAGTCAATAACAAAGCTAAACTGAAGGTAATTTCAGAGCCAATCCTTGAGAAGATCATCCCCACCCAAACTACAACCCCATCAGTTGAACATCCTGCTTTGGTTGTGTTATCCCCATTTTGTGGGATAACTAAGGAGATGATGTCTCGAGGCCCTCAAGTTGCAGACATGGAGTATCGAGAGACAAATTGAATAGTAGTGTCCACTTGCATAGATAAAGACCCACCTCACCACCACAGCTCCAAGTTGATCACGACAATATCCACCACACCAGTTGGCCTCCGAAATACATTGGGTCTTGCTCCATGAGGTACAAGTCAAGTATTATGGTGAGTGTCATTTCAATAATTGAGGCATTTGATTTTGTTGCATCTATTACTGCTATTGATTATGTGACATTAGCTTGGACATTATGCTCTTTTCCCCATTTCACCTTGGTGGTTGACATTGTGCCCTAGTAAGTGGGTCGCACTTAGGGATAGGTATTCTACTGGGAGGTCCTTTTGACGAGTCATCGTTCCATTCCCAACCATACTTGTCACCTTTCACACACCATCCCCTCATGATCCGAAAAGATCTTTTAAAGACTATGGTTGAGTTTTAAAACATGAGTTCATTAACCATTTTAGAAATTGATGAAAGAGGAAGAATTAATTATGTAACATGGTAGCCATAATAAGATATACAAATCTAGAAATAAACACAAGAATCAACAAACCATAACAACAAAAGAGGAATAATTAATTATGTAACATGGCAGCCATAATAAGATATACAGATCTAGAATTTGGCCTCCACATCAGCCAACAATGTTGACTATCGTATGACATCAAGCGCTTCAAAGACGAGGTATTATGTGATGTTTTCATGTTGTATATCAGTCTAGGCCTCGTAGTTTTATTATTACTTTGAACAGGAAATTGTACAGGATACCCAAGGCAATCCCACCTAGTGCTATTTCCTTGATCTCTGCTAAGCAATGCAGGAAGGTCATCTCTCAGATGGGGAAGTTTGTCTTCTTCGTGATTCGCTCTCAGAATAAGAAAAATATCACATCCACATCCAGGGTCTTTGCGGCCGACCTCTCCACATAGTAGAAGCAAGTAGATAAGGTCGTGGAAGAATATTCAGATATCTTCTCCTCACCTACAGGGGTACCTTTGCACTGCTAGATCAAGCACCCCATCGATCTGTCCCCTGGTGCACCGCTACCCAATGGGCCAGTCTACCATCGCTCTTTTTTAGAGAATGAGGAGATCAAGTGACAGATCCAAGAACTTCTCCACAAGGGGCACATCCTCCCTAGCTCATCACCTTGCGGGAGCCCAATCATGTTGGTACAGAAGAAAGATGGGACCTGGCAACTCTGTATTGATTACCAGGCTCTGAATAAAATCACAGTCATAAACTGGTATCCAATTCCCCGAAGCGATGACCTCCTTGATCAACTCACGGGGGGAAAATACTTTAGTAAGATTGAACTGAAGTTTGGCTACCACTATGTCCCGATAGAATAGATAGATGTATGGAAGACCACCTTCAAGTCAAAGGAAGGCCTTCTTGAATGGTTGGTCATGCCCTTTGGTTTGACAAATTCTCCAACCACTTTAATGAGGATGATGGATGATATCCTGCGACAATTCACCAATAATTTTGTAGTGGCGTATCTGGATGACATTCTAATTTACAGCAAGACTTGGGTCGAAAACTTGCAGCATATTCAGTAGGTTCTGCACACCCTACGGTAGCACAAGCTATATGCCAACTTGGAAAAATGCTCCTTCAACATGGACAGGGTCCATTACCTAGGCTACATCATTGATTAGCATGGCGTACATGTGGATCCAGCCAAGATCCAAGTCATCCGTGACTGGCCAGCCCCAACAACACTCACTGAGCTTTGGAGCTTCTTGGGCCTTGTCAATTTCTACCGTAGGTTCGTGTTGGGTTTCTCCCATATTGCATGGGCCCTCAGCAAAATAAATAGGGGTGGTGGTAAGGCGAAATTTGCATGGGGCCAATCCCAACAACAAGTGTTCGATGATTTGAAGCAACACTTGTGCTCACCCCCAGTACGTTCACTACTAGACCTGCAACATCCTTTTGAGATCAAGACAAATGCTTCATACTATGTTGTGGGTGTTGTTCTCACTCAACACGGCCACCACGTGGCCTATCATAGTGAGACACTGTCATATACTGTCCGTAAGTACCCAAATTACGACAAAGAAATGTACTCTATTGTGCAAGCATGCTACTAGTGGAGACATTACATTCTTGGGAAGGAGACAGTCATCCACACTTATCATAAGCCACTACAGTTCATGCAGACACAGGGAAAATTGTAGAATGACCGCCATCAAAAGTGGTCCACATACTTGCAGCAATTTCACCTCAACATCAAGTATAAAACGGGAAGCACCAATCGCGTCATTGATTGCCTCAACAGACCACCAGTCACGACACTCACCATGATGCTAGACTCATGCGGCCATGAGACATCAGGATGGCCCCAACTCTATGAGACAGACCCTGACTTCGCCACCACCTACCAAATGTTGGGTGAAAATGCAGTTGTCGATAATTTCCATCTTCAGGATGGGTTGTTGTGTCATCTAGGCCATATCTGTGTTCCATCAAGTAAGCGGGCGAAGCTGATCTAGGAAGCCCACTACACTTGGGTGGCAGGACACTTCATCGTCTAAAAGACAATGGCGATGCTACAGAAACATTTCTACTGGCCGAAACTTTGACAGGAGGTCAGCAAGTATATCAGGTCCTGCACTTCCTACGTTATTGCCAAACCAACGACTAAGAAACAAGGCCTGTACACCCCTCTTCCCACTCTTGATAGGCCATGGGAATCCATCTTAATGGACTACATGTTGAGCCTCCATTCCACCAAGTGGGGAAATGACTGTGTTTTTGTGGTTGTTGATCACTTTTCTAAGATGGCGATTTTGGTTGCCTGCAAGAAGAGCATCACAACAAAGGCCACCACCAAGCTCTTCCTTGAATGAGTCTGGGTACATTTTGGAATCCCAAAAACCATTGTCTAAGATCGGGATAGTCAATTTCTCAACACATTCTGGTTGATCCTCTGATCACTGCTGGACACCAAGCTCACCAAATCCATGGCCTTCCACCCCCAGACAGATGGCCAAACCGAGGTTGTAAATCAAATGATTATGCATATCCTTCGCATGTATAGTTCAAAGCACCCTCACAAATGGGATGAGATCCTTCCCTATTTCCAACATAGCTACAACCGAGCCTTGCATAGCTCAACTTGCCACAACCTCTTTCAAGTGGGGTTGGGATTCCAAACATTGGGTCCCATAGATGTTGCACTTCCCCTTGCGGTCACCTCGACGGACTCATCTCCTTCTCCAACTGAAGCTGGAAAATCCACCCGGTTCATTGAGTGGATCCAACACATCTACCAACAAGTTCAGGATATCCTACATAAGTCCAATGACAAGTACAAAAAACGCCATGATCAACATTGGGTGCCACATAAGTTTCAGGTGGGTGACAAAGTTTGGTTGCACTTGCAGAAAGAATGCCTTACATGACCCCATCAGAAGCTTCACCCACTCTATTATGGGCTATACACTATCACCAAGGCCATGGGGGATAATTCTTTTGAGCTTAACATTCCACCTTTCCTTGGCCTGCACCCAGTGTTCAACGTGGATCTCCTTTTCCCTTATTTCCCACCATTATTGGACACCTCAGAAGTGGCAGAATAGCTGACACCAATAGAGCTCAACCCCGAATGCATACAACAGGAATCCAATGATCATATTGTGGATAGAAAGATCAAGGGCACTCGACAACAAAGGATCCAACTGTATCGAATCATCAAAGCAGGGCAGCTCCTGCACCAAGGTAAGTGGCTCTCTTGGGGCCAAGTTCAGCAGAAATTTCCTCATTTGATGGAGGACCTCAATGCAATGGAGACCATTGCTTCCTAAGGAGGGAGTATTGATCCATATGGATATCAGTGGCCACCCACCTTTTCCAACTGGCTCAAAACAGTTTTCTGACAATTTTGGCAATTTACTATTTTTAGCAATTTTAACTTCCGGGGCCATTTTGAGGGCCTAAATGAAGTTTTTCAGGATCGATCTCCTCAACAATAGATGAAGGAATGATTGAGTCCCCAAAATGAATCTCCTCGATGATACCTTTCCAATGGGCTATCACATGCCTAAAATGAAGATCGTATGCAAAAGTTACGACCCCGGGAAGTTCATGTACTAACTTACCCAAACAGGGCCCACATGACTTTTGGCGCTTCATCTCCTAGGGTTAGGTTTTTGGATGTCTAGGGTTTTTGAAATTCTTTCTTATTGTAAAAATTCCTTCAAAGCCTCATTGTAAATTTCTTCATGCAAATGTGCGTTTTCATCACATCTCTTCTTAGAGATAAGCCGCCACCATTCCAGCAAGCTTGTTTCAGCTGCATTTTACAGTTTCAGCTTATTTCGTCATTGAATAGAAAACTAGTTTTATTGTATCTCTGTTATTTTGTATTAAGCACATGTTAATAATCTGTATTTATTTCATTCTTCTCATAAAATCCAGATCAGTGGTATCAGAGCGGTCTTCTCCTTATCGTCTTAATGCATGTCCCCAACGAGGTCGGAGTACAAAGAGTTGGGTTTCGAGCTTGTTTCTCTTGAGGAAAGAAGCTCTTGCATGCCCATGCGACCTCCCATGGTAGGACAAAATAAATATGATGGGACAGGAGATCCTTTCAAACTGTTGATTGAGGAATCCCTCACACAACAGAGGAACGAGATGATGGATAGTTTCGTGCAAATCCTTCAACGGCTACCAACAGGCGACACATCTTCTTCAAATGGAGGTGTCGCCCCCTTCAAGGTACAAATAAACTTTGATATTCCTATATTTGAAGTTCAGATAGACGAAGATGTTGTAGAAAAGTGGTTGAATCTACTAGAAGGGTATTTTTCTGTCCATAACTTTTCAAATAAAGAAAAGATTACTTTTTCACTCCTCAAAGTCGTTCCCCATGTCAAAGATTGGTGGGAAACTTTCTGTGAGCAAAAGAAAACAGAGGAAACCTCATTATTTTCAGTCACGGCCACCTAGGAATCCTTCAAGGATGCTATTAAGGAACAATACTACCCTGTCGGAAGTTATGATGACTTGTATACCAAATGGACCACACTACGGTAAGAAAGAGACCAAGCTATTCCAGATTTCACAAATATCTTCCATACCTTACGCACCAAGTTGGGTATCAAAGATTCAGAGCGACATCTGGTGCTCAAGTATCGTGGTTCTCTACATAGATACATCTAGATTGAAATGGAATTTATGGACATCTCATCCTTGGGCGCGGCCTACCGATATGCCATCAAAATTAAGCAGAGGCTCAAACAAAAGATGCGACAATTTGGGCCTAGGAACCCCTCACAAAAAAAGCCAGGAAAGGGTGGCCCCAACCCACCGAACAAAGGATAGAGAAAATATGGATAGTATTAGGACAACAAGTCCAAGTAGTAAGCAAATAAGGACACCGGGAAGACAAAGAAAGATACCAGGAAGTGGTGCGACTTCCATAAGAGCCCTTGGCATAACACTATCGACTGTTGCTCAAAGAAGTCGTTGGTGGTCAAAGTGAAAGCCTCTAAATCAGATGCAGATTATGACTCTGAGCCAGAACTAGAAGGGGGAAGACAGATCATTGACGCGGAACCTAGTGCCACCGGTTCTACCACCAAGATCCAGCCTAGTGAACCGGGAGAGCTAGAAGAAGGAGAGTGCCTCTTCCATCACAGATGTGGGTACAAGGCATCCCATTGCACTTTATCGTTGATAGCGGTAACCAGAAGAACCTCATCTTAGTAGAGGTCGTTAAGTGGTTGGCCCTGCCAATAATGCCGCACCCAAAACCATACACCATTGGATGGCTCTGTCAAGGAAGTGATCTCCACGTCAGCCAACAGTGTCGATTGTCGTATGACATCAAGCCCTTCAAAGATGAGGTATTTTTTGATGTTTCTCCTCTCGAAGTTTGTGATGTTATTTTGGGATAACCTTATTTATGGAGACGTCATGATGTATATGAGTCTAGGATTCATAGTGTTATTATTACTTTGAACAGGAAATTGTACAGGATACCTGAGGTAATCCCACCTAGTGTTATTTCCTTGATCTCTACTAAGAAATGCAGGAAGGTCATCTCTCAGACGAGGAAGTTTGTCTTCTTTGTGATTCACTCTCAGAATAAGTGAAAGATCACAGCCACATCCAGGGTCTCTACGTCCGACCTCTCCACACAGCAGAAGCAAGTAGATAAGGTCGTGGAAGAATACTCAGATATCTTCTCCTCACCTACAGGGGTACCTCTGCACTGGCAGGTCAAGCACACCATCGATCTGACCCCCAACACACCACTACCCAATGGGCCAGTCTATCGTCGCTCTTTGTTAGAGAATGAGGAGATCAAGTGATATATCCAATAACTACTCTGAAAGGGGCACATCCACCCCAGCTCATCACCTTGCGGGAGCCTAATCGTGCTGGTACAGAAAAAAGATGGGAACTGGCGACTCTGTATTGATTATCGGGCTCTGAATAAAATCCCAGTCAGAAACCAATACCTGATTCCCCAAATCGATGACCTCCTTGATCAACTCACGGGGGACAAATACTTCAGTAAGATTGATCTGAAGTCTGGCTACCACCAGGTCCTGATAGAATAGATAGATGTATGGAAGACTGCCTTCAAGTCAAAGGAAGGCCTTTTTGAATGGTTGGTCATGCCCTTTGGTTTGAAAAATGCTCCAACCACTTTCATGAGGATGATGGATGATATCTTACGACCATTCACCAATAATTTTTTAGTGGTGTATCTGGATGACATTCTAATTTACAACAAGACTTGGGTCAAACACTTGCAGCATATTCAACAGGTTCTGCACACCCTACGGCAGCATAAGCTATACGCCAACTTGGAAAAATTATCCTTCGGCATGGACAAGGTCCATTACCTGGGCTACATCATTGATCAGCATGGCGTACATGTGGATCTAGCCAAGATCCAAGTAATCCATGACTGGCCAGCCCCAACAACATTCCCTGAGCTTCGGAGCTTCTTGGGCCTTGCCAATTTCTACCGCAAGTTCGTGTTGGGTTTCTCCCATATTGCATGGGCCCTCAGCCAAATAAACAGAGGTGGTGGTAAGGAGAAATTTTCATGGGGCTGGACCCAACAACAAGCATTCGATGATTTGAAGAAGCGCTTATGCTCAGCCCTAGTACTTTCACTACCAGACCTATAACATCCTTTTAAGATCGAGACAAATTCTTCAGACTATGCTGTGGGCATCATTCTCACTCAGCACGGCCACCCCATGGCCTATCATAGTGAGACACTGTCAGATACTGTTCGTAAGTACCCTACTTACGACAAAGAAATGTACTCCATTGTGTAAGAATTCCGCCAGTGGAGACATTACATTCTTGGGAAGGAGATAGCCATCCACACTAATCATAAGCCACTGCAGTTCATGCAGACACAGGGAAAATTGCAGAATGACCGCCATAAAAAGTTGTCCACATACTTGCAACAATTCCACCTCAACATCAAGTATAAAACAGGAAGAACCAATCGCGTCACTGACTGCCAGTCACAACACTCACCACAGTGCTAGACTCTTGCGGCCATGAGACATCTAGATGGCCCCAAATCTATGAGACAGACCCTGACTTCGCCACCACCTACCAAATGTTGGGTGAAAACACATTTGTCGATAATTTCCATCTTCAGGATGGGTTGTTGTGTCGTCTGGGCCATATCTATGTTCCATCAAGTGAGCGAGCGAAGTTGATATGGGAAGCCCACTACAGTCAGGTGGCAGGACAGTTCGACCTTGAAAAGACAGTGGTGATGCTACAGAAACATTTCTACTGGATGAAACTTCCACAGGAGGTCAGAAAGTATATCAGGTCCTGCACTGCCTGCGTTATTGCCAAACTTGCCACTAAGAAACATGGCCTGTACACCCCTCTTCCCACTCCTGATAGGCCATGGGAATCCAACTCAATGGACTACATGTCGGGCCTCCCATCCACCAAGCGGGGAAATGACTGTGTTTTTGTGGTTTTTGATCGATTTTCTAAGATGGTGATTCTGGTTGCTTGCAAGAAGAGCATCAGAGTAGAGGCCACCACCAAGCTCTTCTTTGAATGAGTCTGGGTACATTTTGGAATCCCACAAACCATTGTCTCAGATCGGGATAGTCAATTTCTCAGCAAATTCTGGTCAAGCCTCTGGTCACTATTGGACACCAAGATCACCAAATCCACAACCTTCCACCCCCAGACAAATGGTCAAACCGAGGTTGAAAATCGAATGATTGTGCATATCCTTCGCATTTATAATTCAAATCACCCTCGTACATGGGATGAGAATCTTCCCTATGTCCAACACAGCTACAACCGAGCCTTTCATAGCTCAACCGACCACAACCCATGTCAAGTGGGGTTGGGATTCCAACCATTGGGTCCCATAGATGTTGCACTTCCCCTTGCGGTCACCTTGACTGACTCATATCCTGCTCCAACTGAAGCTGTCAAAGCCACCCAGTTCATTGAGCGGATCCAACACATCTGCCAACAGGTTCAATATATCCTACAAAAGTCCAAAGACAAGTACAAACAACACCATGATCAACATCAGGTGCCACATAAGTTTCAGGTGGGGGACAAAGTTTGGTTGCACTTGCAGAAATAACGCATTACAGGACCCCATCGGAAGCTTTTCCCACTCCGTTATGGGTCGTACACTATCACCAAGGCTGTGGGGGATAATGCTTTTGAGCTCAACATTCCTCCTTTCCTTGGCCTGCACCTAGTGTTCAATGTGGATCTCCTTCGCCCTTATTTCCCACCATTATTGGACACCTCAGAAGTGG
Source organism: Picea engelmannii (assembly GCA_009831015.1). Lineage (NCBI taxonomy): Eukaryota > Viridiplantae > Streptophyta > Pinopsida > Pinales > Pinaceae > Picea > Picea engelmannii. Next base: position 111,405 of record ML790667.1, on the reverse strand, counting down.
CAGAACAATTGACACGAACAGAGCTCAACCCTGACTGCATACAATAGGCATCCAATGATCATATTGTAGATAGACAGATCAAGGGTACTCGAGAACAAAGGATCCAGCTGTATCGAGTCGTCAAAGCAGGGCAGCTCCTGCACCAAGGCAAGTGGTTCACCCGAGGCCAAGTTCAACAAAAATTTCCTCATCTGATGGGGGACCTCAACGAAATGGAGACCATTTCTTCCTAAGGAGGGAGGATTGATCCATATGCATATCAGTGCCAACCCACCTTTTCCAACTGGCTCAAAACATTTTTTTAACAATTTTGGCAATTTACTATTTTTAGCAGTTTTAACTTCCAGGGCCATTTTGAGGGCCTAAATGAAGGTTTTTCAGGATCAAGCTCCTCAATGATAGCCAAAGGCATGATTGAGCCGCAAAAATGAATCTCCTCGAACATACCTTTCCAATGGGCTATCACACGCCTAAAATGGAGATCGTATGCAAAAGCTACGACGTCGGGAAGTTGATGTACTAACTTACCCAAATGGGGCCCACATGACTTTTGGCGCTTCATCTCCTAGGGTTAGGTTTTTGGATGTCTGTCTAGGGTTTTTTGAATTCTTTCTTATTGTAAAAAGGCCTTCAGAGCCTCATTGTAACCTTCTTCTTATGAATGCACACTGTTGTCGCATCTCTTCTCAGAGATAAGCCACCACCATTCCAGCAAGCTTGTTTACGCTGCATTTTACAGTTTCAGCTTATTTCGTTATTGAATAGAGAACTAGTTTTACTGTATCTCTGTTATTTTTTATTAAGCACCTGTTAATAATATGTATTCATTTCATTATTCTCATAAAATCTAGATCACTTGTAGTGGTGCCACATGTCATTCTCTGGCTCATCTATCTGCCCACATCAGCACCTGTCCAAGTCAGATTGCCAAAACATTGCCAGGTCACTGTACAGTCGTATGTCCTGTATAGTCAACTGCCACATCAACACTGTACAAAATGTACATATTATACAATCAACATTTGTTTTGCATGTTTGGAAAAATGAACAGATCGTGATATCTTGATCATACGATGTATGTTTGAGCCTATTCAAGTTACATTGGATTTGTTTCAATGAGGCCTATGTACACGTCCATTTTGAAGAGATTTTGAGTACCTTTATTTTTAGGCATTTCTGAGCCCCATCTTGGCTCTTGGATCCAATTTGGATCAAACAAAAACCTCATCAAAATTAGTAGGTACAAACATAAATATAGTGTTACGAATGTGTGCAGGTAAACCTCCTATATACTTCATAAGAGTTTATTGGGTATGTAATGGAATGTCTAACATTAATGCCATCTTACGAAATTCATATGTGTATTCTTGCACTGTTTTTCCCTTTGTTAGTTTAAGACCTTTCCATTCAATTAAGGCCTTCTCTTTATAACCCAAAGGATAAAATTGCTTTATAAGTGCAGAAACAAAAACTTTCCATGATGGAAATACAGTACCCACTAGTTGCATGCCATTTTGCAACTTGCTTTACCACTAGATGAGTGTTGTGTCAGCAAGTCGAAGAAATGTCAATTTGATTTGAGCTGCCTCATCTTTGATTTGTTTCACACTGCAATAAACTTCCATCCGTATGACCCAATTACCAAGCCTTTCTCCATTGACTTCACCATCATACATGGGTAATTCAAATTTCACATAAAGATTAAGTAAAGACATATCATGTTTATGTTTGTGGAAATGTTTTATTGTGGTGGATTTGGAACTTGTACTTGAAGAAGAAGAAGTTTATGGAGAAGAAGGAGGTGAAGGATGAGGTTTAGGAGGATCCTCTCCTTCTTCACTTTTGTCCTTTAAAGATTCACCTATAATTGGTCTCTTCTGTTCCAATTAATCATCATATAAAACCTTCATCATCTCTGACATGGAAAATAAGGTCTTTCAAAAATCTATCTCGTCCTAAGAAATTCCATTGATGCAGGAGCATCACTCCAGCCAGCCATGCACCAGCCAACCCGCCCACTCAGCGCATTCAAATGAAGGAGGAGAGGCGAAACCCTCTCGTTTCAATTTTGAATTTGAATTAATGTAATTAATGAATGTAAGGATGGTAGATCCAAAGCCGTGCCTTTGATAAGGCGCTAGGTAGAAGTAGCCTTAAATGGTTGTAAGGATGGATCTAGCTCCGATCTAGACTAGACAAATATTAATTGTAAATTCAATGTAAATGAATGTAATTTATGAGAGTTGGTGAGGATGGAGGGAAGAGCTCGAAGAGCCCCCTCATGTAAAGACCTTTGGTATCTTGTTTTGATTATGATCATCAAGTGGAGAGGAGAGAAGGAGCCGAGACTCTATTGCAGTTCGAGCTCAAACCACATTGTAAAAGAGGCATTTTACATTAATACAAACAACAGTTTTTCCTGCATGTCATTCTGTGTTGTGTGAATGTTTTCATGTATTCATTTTATGTTGTATATGTATGTTGTAGATGTGCATTTACAGGGACAGATAGATTCTGCTATCTGTGAGTTCTTTGATTTCAGGTTTTGGGATTCTTTGAGGCTTCATGCATGAGTGCATGACAGAACACTACGGGTTCTAAAATCTAGTGCAAGGAGTGCACTTCTGAATTATGTGGATTCAGACAAAGACGAGCCAGGAGGGTGCACCAGCTAAAGTCTTAAAATCAAGGAGAAAACGTCAAGGTTGTTGAACACCTTGGAGGTAAGACTGTGCAAAGGAAGACACAACAGAAGACAGAATCACTGAGGGGTTATGTAGAGCTCTGCCAGGAGGGCATCAAGAAGGTGCAGCTTATGCACAGAAGAACTCTACTATGAGTTCAAAGGGAAATCTGAATCACTGAGGATTCTGAGAACTCTATCAGGAGGGCATTGAGTGGATGTGCAGAGTGCATAGGAAAGAACTCCTTTGAGTTCTGGAACAGAGAAGTGTCCAAGGAGGAGGACCTTCACAGGGTTTCTAAACACCCTATAGGCTCTGTTATCGCACGGTTTGTAGGAAAGGTCTAAAGAGCTTGAGTCAGGGCTTGAAACCGGCGTAACATGAGCTTCCCCACCCATTGTCACCTCGATGGGGGGCTCTTTCTATTTTGGAGGGCTAGTCCAAGGGAGACGTCCCTAAGCAATCTAGGTCAATGAAGGCTAAGGGTAATGGATCAAGTCAAAGAATTCCCCTTTCACAGATTGTTGCCCGAATGAGATAGTCAATGAGAAATATCCACTGATGATGCACCTGTTTGGGAGACAAAACAACAAGACTAGAATACGTGCTTGCAGTGGGTTAGTACTTCATAAAATCAATGACTACCCTTCAATACATATATGAGAAAATGATCAATGCTATTATTGACGAAGTCAATGACGGATAAATAGACAAATGGTTTATATCACTTCTTCAACAAAGCATAAGAGATAAAGAGCATTCAATGTTTAAATTCAATCCTTGTATCACATATCAATGCAATAAATACTTCAAATTCGGCTCATGTATAATGTTGCTACGTCACCTATATACTGTTTCTACACTAGGTATGACGTCAGCCTTAATCAATAGATCAAAAGAGAGACAAAGAGCAAAAAACGTTTTGTTAAATAATCTTACAGGTGTAATCAATAACTCAATGTCAATCAAGATAGGTGAAAAGTGTCGCAACGTTGCAAGCATAAGCAAGAAATCTCAAAGGGTATGACGTCACCTATGTAAATTTTGTTGTCTGCAGGTTAGCTAGCCAAGGAGTGACGTTTTGACAAATTCAACCAGCAAAAGTGCAATAAAACTCCACGGTTATGATAAGGAGACTAGGTCGCACCTTTCTATCCAAACAAAAGTTAAAATCAGCCAAGACGTCACCTTATAGGGTTAGTCTCAAAACTATCTAGGGTTAGACGCTAGGTTAGTTAGGGTTGCAAATTGAAGGTAGTTTGAAAGAATTTAAGGCATAACAAGCTCAAGAAAGAGTTTATAGACTAGTGCCTTGGGTTAATGGAGTCAATGAAGATAAGACTAATGGTTTAGGAAGGACTTAAACTCAAAGACAAGAGAGTTAGGGTTTGATGGTGTTGCTATGGCAAGGCCACCAACCCTAAACCCTAAGAAGGAAAGACTTACCTAGGTGTAGCTAAAGCTAGGCCTAGAGCTTCCTCTTCTCTCCTTAAGACTTTCTTGGCAAAACGGCTAGCTTACAAGCATAAACCTATGGCTGAAAAGTGTTGCTATGGCAAGGCTTTTCACAAACCCTAGAAGTAAACCCTAGGTGTAAAATCAATTAGGCCTAGGACACCTTCTTTCTTCAATTTATGCTTGAAACTAGCTCAAGACAAGAGATGGCTAGTGTAGCTATGGCTAGGCTAGACCTCCTCAAATCAAATGGTTATAAGCTTCTACCATGGGGACATAAAGCCATGACCTACTTGTGTGTTGGCTCCCTAGGGTTTAAAGATTAAGCAAATTATGATAATGCATGCAAGATATTTAATCCACAACCATTCACTCAAGAAGTTTTGAAGAGAAAACACTTACAATTTCATGAAGAAGCATTAACCCCTCCCTAGTTGTAAACCTTCCAATGGTATAAAGCACTACTTTGCCAAAAAATAGTCCTTCCAAGAGGTTGCGCCTCACTCCAAGAGAAGATAAACCAAGAACAAAAGCTAAGAAATGATCTCTCAAATGAGAGAAAGTTATGTTATGATTAAATGAGGGCAAAACATCCTCTATTTATATGATCCTTTGACCTTAGATTTACAAAATAGGTCAATAAAATAGCCGACAAGGCTAACATTACAATATCTTAATCATTTGTCACTTTTACATGCTAATAATGAGACGTCAGGCCCCTAAAGGGGAGACGTTGGCCCTGTTGGGGCATAAACATCATCCAGTGAGCAAGACGTTGCCCCTCCTGGGGCTCCTGCAACCTGCCACACGTGCCAAAGAAGCCCAGTACACTGCCTCATGCTCCAGAAATTGTCCCAACTGCCCTGGTGGCCTCCTGATCATCAAAGCCAACGTCCCATCTACAAGGGGCTGATCCCCATAGGCCAGGTCTCTGCCAAAACGTCCAAATGAGGGTGTCCTTCTTCTTCTCTATGCAAGGGCTCATCACAACCCTGTCCTGCCTCTGCCATCCCAACGTCCATCTGCTGGGCTCTTCATCCCCATGGAGGTACGAGCTAATCATCTCCCCATGTGCACCGATCCTCTAGTACCTGTCCGCCGGGCATGGTCCTGCACATCAAAGACTACGCCCTCCAGGGGCTCATCAGTCCAAGACATCATAGCAATGTAAATCACATTTCATCATTAAAATTA
>ML790667.1:58656-106022 GCA_009831015.1 Picea engelmannii | reverse complement strand
AATGTAAATCACATTTCATCATTAAAATTATCAAATATATGCATAACATCCCTAACAAATCTTCTAAGAGCTCAAAGATATTACACAGACCCACTATACAAGGCTAGGAAAACCAAAGGGGCAACCTATCGGGCTAATACCCATAAGAAATGGAAAGTTTCCTCAAAGGGTTATTCAAACCATGTATAGTGATGTGATGTGGCTTTAGGGATGTCTAGTCATAGTCAGACCTAGGGCTGGTGTTGTCCGTGGGTGCCTTTGTAGGAGGCGAGTTGTACCCGTCATGGATGCATTTTTTCCAAGCCCTTATTGCCTTATTTTTCTTTATTTGCATTTTTACTACAAGCCTTGATGAAGAGGACACTGCCTTGGCTTGGTGGCCAAAGATGACAGCGTTACCCACTAGTATCTTCGCAAAAATGAGAGGGTTGGCTCGTGATGAGACCCCCCTTCCTTTGGCCATGCAACCAAAGTTCATTGCCCTGGTTTGGTGACCATATGGTGGCAATGTCATACCGCTAAATACCTATGAACATAATGGGCCGGCTCATGATGAGACCTCCCATCCTCTTGGTTAGGTCTTGCATTTATTTATTTATCATTTTCTTAGGGTCCCTCAGTTTCTTATCGAGAGGATTTTTATTGCCTTCTCAGGATTCCCTGGGCGAAGAATCTCTAGGTTTTCATTTCCTATGGCTTTTATCTTTTACCAGCTTCTTTTACCCCCTGGGCCTTTAGCCCCTTCTTCCCACAAGACAAGATGTACCCTGTATGGTCATCCTAATGGCTAAACTAGGGGAATGGGATGGATGAGTGGGATTTTAAGATGTAAGAGTGATAATATGGTGGGAGCGGACGATGGTTCTGCAAACCCCTTTTGGTGGCTAACCAAAACCCATGAATACCAACTTGCTAAGCCACCCCATCAATTACCCCAACAATGGTCAAGTGGATTAGTGTAAGGTCCAAGCAGTTATCTGAGATGAAAGAGATCTAATGCATACATAAGAAGGTTATAATGATCAAATATGACACATACCATGATACATCGGACCAATTACCTCATGGATCAAGATCCTTTTCTGATGCAAGCCCAGGCCGGTAGTGATGGAGGCTGGTACTGCTGACAGGACAAGTCTGGCTGAGAAGAAGAAAATATGGGCCCTCAAGGGCCATGCTCAAGTCAGTCTGCTCTCGTACTCCATGTCTAGGACCATGTGGGCCTTGAGACATGATCTCCTAGTTATCCCTAGATATCGGGGATAACAAGCTCAACAAGGAGTGCTTGAGCAGGAAGTTGCCAGAGGGAATTTCCATCCTTTCAAGGAAAGAAAGGGACAGAGACTTTAGAGGTCTGAGCAATAGAGAAGCTCAGGACAGATAGAACCTTTGTGTGCAGAGACCCTGCAAGGAGTGTAGACGTCGAAGAATCCTTCGAGGATTCAAAGAGAGAAAATCTCAGAAGGAGCAGTGATTTCATGCACAGGCCATAGTCGAGGGGTTGCAGAGGATGAAAGAAGACCCTTTTGGAGGGTTTGAGTTCGAGGAAGCTCTGGAGGAAAAGCGTTTTCAAAGAATGCAGATAAAAACCAAATTCAAAGGTTTGTAGTAGGAAGAAGAGGTCAAGGCCTTTGATAAGTTGAATTCCTCCAAGGTTCGGGAAGAAATAGGGTGCTCACAAGGAGGGAAGCATAGCTGCCATCGGATCAGGCGAGGATAAGATCTAGACCATTGAAGTTTCATGTATAGGCGCAGGCAGGAAAGTGCAGCGCAGGAGGAATAGATCTGGGCCATCAGATCTAGAACAGATAGCCGACAACCATCAGATCTGGGAGGAGTTGCATGGGATTTAATCTCATGTGCGCAGAGGAGACGAACCACAAAATCCCAAAAGAATAGAGACCGTCCATCGTGGAGAGGATGTGTGGCAAAGATTCAGATGTCATCGAAACTTCAAACATCGAAAGCTCAAAAGGTAAGAATCGAGAAACAAGAAGTCTCAGGCACGAAATCCTAAGGACATCGAGATCATCCATCTGCAGAGGACATGTGTCACGAGATATTCACATTTCATGAATTCGTGCATCGAAGAGTGGAAGAAGTCTTTTGACTTCGCGACTTATGAAAATCATGAAGGGATCAGGACCATCCATCTGTGGAGGACAAGTGGCAGAGGTCTGGGTCATATCGCGGGTTTGGGTATTGTGAGCTGGGAGGTGGAGCCCTTTGCTTTACAAAGTCCCAAGTTGTGAGATAACAAGGTGATCTGAACCATTGATCGAGGAGGAAGGAGAGATGTGAGATCTGGAGTCTTGATACATCGTGTATCGAAAGTTTGGGAGTTTGGAGAGGGTAGACCAAGCTCTTGATTTCATGAAGGTCTGAGTAGTGAGGAGTAGGGACAACCATTGGATCCAGGTCACAGGAGGACCGTTGGATCAGAACCTTCACCATATCGCCTCTCAGGGTTTTGCAAAGGTGGAGTGCCAAGACTCAACAACTCAACTTGCGAGGTCACGAGTAGCGAGAGGCATTAGCACTTAGCCCTAGCCTATGGTTATATGTAGAGGGCGCTAACAGGAGGGCCTATACTCGTATCGACATCTCCGGTATTGACAAATAGGGAAAGTGGAGTCAAGGGTGTTCGACCCACGAACTTATGGGTTGCGAGCTGCAAAAAGGTGCTTGTGTTAAGGCCTTTCTCAGAGAATTGTGGTCGCATGGAGGAGGTGGAGCTCAAGCCCAGTGCTCGTTCACACTGGTGGGGTTTCCCGAAGGACCTATGGATCTGATTCACTGAAGGTTCCAACAAGGAACTAAAGGAGCCACTTCGGCTCGAGGGAATTTTTTTGAACGATCCTGTGAGTGGATCTTGGCTCGAGGGTCAGGGGGAGCTGCATCAAGTGGTATCAGAGATGATATTTTCGTCCGTATATTTCAGGCAAAGGAGACAAAGGAAAACGAAGGCAGAGTGTTGAAGCTCTATGAATATTGTTGCAGGTACACAGCAGTCAAGAAGACAGTCAGAGGACTGTAGGAGAGGTTGGAAACACTCAGTATTACAGAGTGACAACAACAGATTTTCTAGGAGGGCAGATAAAAGACAGCGAGATGGCTACTGAAGGCCATGCATGTGATGGAAAGAAGAAGCACCAGCAGCAGAAAAATGCTGCAAGAGACAAAGAACTCACCGAGATCAGAGCGAGGATGGAAGAGCTTGCACTGTGGGTGCGACAGGATGTCAAGTCGAGATGGGTTTATGAATGTCCCATGAAGACAAAATCGAAATGGCCAGTCAAGGAATTGGTGGACAAAAGACAGTAGAGGTTGTTAAAGGGATGGTTGAGGCATGTTGAAAACCTCAACGGACCGGAAAAGGAAATGGTTCAGGTATGTGAACTTGAAGCTGGGAGGAATCTCAGTGATGCTGAGGATGACATGAGATCAACTGAAGATCTCAAGGATTTCTAAGAGGGCATAGCAGAAATTGCCAATTTCCAAGAGGGAAATGAAATGAGGTCATTGTGTGATCTCATAGACTGTCAGGAGGACAGCGAGGGAATTTCGCATTTCCAGGAGGGAAATGCGATGAGATCACGACGGGATCTCATAGACTGCCAAGAGGGCAGGATTGAAAATTTAGATTTCTAGGAGGGAAATGAGATGGGATCCGAGGATCTCATAGACTGCCAGGTGGGCAGCAAAGAAATCCCATATTTCCAGGAAGGCAAGGGAGAGCAGATGAGCTCAGAGCTAAGTTCATATCAGCAAGGACAACTGATGGAGAAGAAGAATCAGAATTGTTCTCTCATCATTGGAGGAATTTCTATATTCCTGCCATTCGGTCCAGATGAGGCTAGCATGTGTGTTGCAGAGACAACAGTAAAATAAGGACATCCAGATGTGACAGTCAAAGAATTAGAGTAGATATCAAAAGCTACCCAAGCAGAAGAAGGGAATGAGCATTCCGAGGAATGGCTCAAATTTTTCATCTAGGAAGCTGAAATGACTGGAGCACTGAAGCTTGCAGCAGGAGAAAAAGAAGAGGAAGCAGACAACATATATTTTGTTGAGCTATATCAAGATTTTGAAGCCCTGGAGAGAAGGGTGAAGGTACAGGGCATGCACATCCAAAAGATCGGGTTGGAAGCAGATGAAGGTGAATTCCAGTCTGAGGAGCAGCTGGAGAAAGCTGGAGATACACCAGCAGGAGAAATGGCAGCAGCAACACTGTCAAAAGAGGAAGCTAAGCAAGATCTCAGTGATAGAACTGCAGAGCTGGAGTTTGCAGTAGAGTGGACACTTTGTGCCACAAAGGGAGAGATGACAGTCAAGTTGTTAAAGAGGGAAGCTGAGAAAAAACTCAGTGATGAGATAGCAGAATGGGAATTTGCAGCAGGATGGCAAGTCAAAGCCACAAAGGATGAAGAAGATGACATGGGAGATTGTGATGATATTCCCATTTGTAGAGAGGAATTGTAGCAGAGGAGGCTGCATGAACAGAGCCAACCATTGCAGCAGTTGAACGAGGTGATCGATGAGATCAGAAGGATGATGTTGGAATCAACAGAGACTACCAGCAAAGGGAAGCTGAGAAGAAGGGAGACAGAAACAACAGCAAAGCAACGGAAGCAGCAGCAACAACAGAGAAGTGGAGTAGATGAACAGCTTTAGAGGAATGTTTGGGATCCAGGAGGATTTCAACAGTGGCGCTGGGGATCTCATGAATTTTTTGCAGTAGAGGAGTATGATGCAGGAGCATCACTCCAGCCAGCCATGCACCAGCCAACCCACCCACTCAGTGCATTCAAATGAAGGAGGAGAGGCCAAACCCTCTCGTTTCAATTTTGAATTTGAATTAATGTAATTAATGAATGTAAGGCTGGTAGAGCCAAAGTCGTGCCTTTGAGTAGGCATTAGGTAGAAGTAGCCTTAAATGGTTTTAAGGCTGGATCTAGCTTCGATCTGGACTAGACAACCATTAATTGTAAATTCAATGTAAATGAATGTAATTTATGAGAGTTGGTGAGGATCAAGGGAAGAGCGCAAAGAGCCCCCTCATGTAAAAGATATTTGGTATCTTGTTTTGATTATGATCATCAAGTAGAGAGGAGAGAAGGATCTGAGACTCTGTTGCAGTCTGAGCTCAAACCACATTGTAAAAGAGGCATTTTACATTAATACAAACAACAGTTTTTCCTGCATGTCATTTTGTGTTGTGTGAATGTTTTCATGTATTCATTTTATGCTGTAGATGTATGTTGTATATGTGCATTTGCAGGGACAGATAGATTCTGCTATCTGTGAGTTCTTTGATTTCAGGTTTTGGAATTCTTTGAGGCTTCATGCATGAGTGCATGACAGAACACTGTGAGTTCTGAAAGCGAGTGCAAGGAGTGCACTTCTAAATTCTGTAGATTCAGACAAAGACATGCCAGGAGGGTGTAACAGCTGAAGTCTTAAACTCAGGGAGAAAACCTCAAGGTTGTTGAACACCTTGGAGGTAAGACTATGCAGAGGAAGACACAGCAAAAGACAGAATCACTGAGGGGTTCTATAGAGCTCTTCCAGGAGGGCATCAAGCAGGTGCATCTTATGCATAAAAGAACTCTACTGTGAGTTCAAAGGGAAATCAAAATCACTAAGGATTCTGGGAACTCTGTCAGGAGGGCATTGAGTGGATGTGTAGAGTGCACAGGAAAGAACTCCTTTGAGTTCTGGAATAGAGAAGTGTCCAAGGAGGAGGACCTTCACAGGGTTGTTGAACACCCTGTAGGCTCAACAAGGAGTGCTTGAGCAGGAAGTTTCCAGAGGGCATTTCCATCCTTTCAAGGAAAGAAAGGTACAGAGACTTTAGAGGTCTGAGCAATAGAGAAGCTCAAGACAGATAACACCTTTGTGTGCAGAGACCCTGCAAGGAGAGTAGAAGTCGAAGAATCCTTCAAGGATTCAAGGAGAAAAAAGCTCAGGAGGAGCAGTGCTTTCATGCACAGGCCATAGCTGAGGGGTTGCAGAGGCCGAAAGAAGACCCTTTTGGAGGGTTTGAGTTTGAGGAAGCTCAGGAGAAAAAGCAATTTCAAAGAATGCGGATAAAAACTGAAGTCAAAGGTTTCTAGTAGGAAGCAGAGGTCGAGGCCTTCGATAAGTTGAATTCTTCCAAGGTTCGGGAAGAAATAGGGTTATCACAAGGAGGGAAGCACAGTTGACATTGGATTAGGCGAGGATAAGATCTAGATTTTTGAAGTTTCATGTACAGGTGCAGGTAGTAAAGTGTAGCACAGGAGGAATAGATCTAGGACATCAGATCCAAAACAGATAGCCAATAGCCATCGGATATGGGAGGAGTTGCACAAGATTTAATATTGTGTGCACAGAGGAGAGGAACCACAAAATCTTGAAAGAACAGAGACCATCCATCGTGGAGAGGACATGTCTCGGAACCGTCCATCGGAAGCTCGGAGATAAGAATCGGGAAACAGGAAGTCCTGGGCATGAAATCCTGAGGACATCAGGATCGTCCATCTGCAGAGGACACATGTCACGAGATCCTCACTTTTTGGGGATTCGTGCATCGAAGAGTGGAATAAGTCTTTTGACTTCGCGACTTACGAAAATCCCAAAGGGATCAGGACCGTCCATCTCTGGAGGACAGGTGGCAGAGGTCTCGGTCATATCGCGGGTTTAGGTATCGTGAGCTAGTAGGTGGATCCCTTTTCTCTACAAACTCTCGAGTCACAAGATCACGAGGTAATATGAATCATTGATACAAGAGGAAGGAGATCTGTGAGATATGGCATCTCGATACATAACGTATCAAAAGTTCAAGAGTTTGGGGAGGTAGACTAAGCTCTTGATTTCATGAAGGTCCGAGTAGCGAGGAACAGGGACAACCATTGGATCCAGGTCACAGGAGGACCATTGGATCAGAACCTTCACCATATCGCCTCTCGGGGTTTCGCAAAGGTAGAGTGCCAAGACTCAACAACTCAACTTGTGAGGTCACGAGTAGAGAGAGGTTCTAGCACTTATCCCTAGCCTACAGTTATATGTAGAGGGCGCTAACAGGAGGGGCTATACCCGTATCAACATCTCGGGTATCGACAAATAGGGAAAGTGGAGTCGAGGGTGTTCAACCCACTAAATTGCGAGTTGCGAGTCTCGAAAAGGTTCTTGTGTTAAGGCCTTGCTCAGAGTGTTGTGGTCGCATGGAGGAGGTGGAGCTCACGCCTAGTGCTCATTCGCACAGGTGGGGTTTCCCAAAGGACCTGTGGATCTGATTTGGTGAAGGCTCCAGTAGGGAGCTAAAGGAGCCACTTCGGCTTGAGGGAATTTTTTTGAACGATCCTGTGAGCGGATCTCGGCTCGAGGGTCAGGGGGAGCTGCGTCATCCCTCTCCTGATGCCATCTTCCCACTTTGAGAAGTTCTCTTTTTTGATCCAATCTCAAGATTCTCTTCAACAAGCTTGCCTTCACCATGATTCAGGTTTTCCCTGGTAATCATGCAAACTCAAAAACCAACCGTCAACTAGATCTAATACCACTTGATCTGAAAAGATATTTTAAAGACTATGGTTGAGTTTTAAAACATGAGTTCATTAACCATTTTAGAAATTTATGAAAGAGGAAGAATTAATGATGTAACATGGCAGCCATAATAAGATATACAGATCTAGAAATAAACACAAGAATCAACAAACCATAACAACAAAAGTTGTTAACAGAGTTCAGCAATATCACCTACGTCTCTAGGCATTTGTCTCAGTGGGTGAGGCTTTCTTATTTATCTTCAAATATTCAAAAGTACATCTGAAAAGTTTCAATTGGATTACAAAATTATCTGGCTGTGTTTTTCTAGATCTCAAGAACCCAACACAATTGACAACACTGAAAACGGATGAACAAATCTCCCAGAAATGGCTTGCAAAGTTGCTCTCTTCAATGGCTTCCATGTATAAAAATGACTTTGGATTTACAATTCTTCAACATTTCTCCTCTTCTCAATCTCTCCAAGGCTTCCAATAACCTCTAATTTATATAGGCTTGAAATTGGCAACAACCTCCCAACTTCCCCCAAGATATGGCCTCAAAAAGGGCCCAAGATCCTCCAATAATGGCCAAAATCCATCAATATCAGGATAAAAATCAATTAAAATCTTATAATATAGTTACAAAAACCACTTTTGGTCCAAAATAGGGCACAAACCCTGAATTTCGGTCCCCTGATCATATGTGCACCTTCCATGTGGGCAAGCGCTATGCGTTGGTCCCTTAACCTCTAGCCCCTGGTCATGTAGCTTGGCCACATGGCCCTGTCCTAATCATCCATGCCCCATATGGTTGTTAGACCCCTGGTTTCTAGCATCTAGTCACATGCCTTGGTCAATGGGCTAGCCTGGTCGACCGGGTGATATCCCTGCAAATCTGCGCCAGCACCAAAGAGTGGCTCATATCAAATAGTCATGTGGAATGGTGAATGTGATGAGGGATATACCCATAGAAATACTATGCTCCATACATTTAGGAGTGTGGGTATATGTTGCGGTTATATGGATAAGTATTGGGGACTAGGGCCTAGCCCCGACCCTATTCTCCGCCAAACTTACAACCATTCACATTCAAATATAACATTTGAACTATATGGAATAAGCAACAACGTGGGCGGGCTGATAGCACGGCCCTGCCAAAGCACTCTGATCGAACAGGAGGTCACGGGTTCGACTCCTGTGGATTCTATAAAAATTTTAACACGCCATCCAACCTGGAGGTGCCACGTGGCAGCCCACGACTAGGCCATGTGGCACCACATCATTTGACTGGAAAAAGACACTTGTCACCAAATCATTCGCCCACTTGTCTACCAACGTGTCTTCCTTGTTAACATGCCAACTCATTGCCACATCATTTTACAGTCGTGCGGCCTGTACAGTCTGTTACACGTCAAAATTCCTCACTTTGATAGTGTCGCAAGTGTCGTCACTACAAAGGTCGCAAGTGTCGCATTTTTCTCACAAGGTCGCAAGTGTCACATGTTGCTCACAAGTGTCAGGGAAGCATACTACCATGATGCCTATGTCGTGCTTATAACGACATGAGAAGGACACTTGAAACACCTCAAACATTTGAATTGGAATAGGAGAAATGAGTCAGCAGGCTTGCAAAACTTTTGCCATCTAAAAGCACCTCAAAAACTGATTTTTTGGAGGGGAGCGCTCCCACTTACACTATCTTGGAGCGTCGACGCTCCCCCTTACACTGTCAGGGAGCATTATAAATCTCCCCTGGCCCTTTTGAGAGAGAGCTATAGATTTTAAGAGCGTTGATGCCCCCCTAAAGCCTACAAGGGAGCGCTACAGTGCTCTGATGGTCCTTTTGAGGGAGCGCTACCTATTTTGAGTAGTTGTTAAGCTGTTGAGATGAATGGGGGAAAGATCCTTTCATTCTTGGAAGGCAGTTGGATTCGAATCCCTAGTCGAGCCATGATCTTAGGGCAGGTCCTCAACTGAAAGAGGTAAATACTCAACTTCCCCAAGGATATCTCAAGTGGTTAAAGCTCCTCTTAACCTATATAAGCAAGCTCTATGATGGTGAAAGAGGACTGGGAAATGGAGAATTACACCAAACTTATGATCTCATAAGTGGTGCTGGAACAGAACTGATGAGGAAGAATTGCTAGCATGAAACCTATGATCTCATAGGAAACACACAGTCAGCCAAAGGAGAGTGATCAGTGAAGCTGCTGCTATCCAGGTTGTGGATCTTTTAGGCAAGGGTTAGACGAAGGGGACTTGATGAAGCTGTCGCAGTCGCATCTACGATTGTAAGTACTGCTGTCATTATTCTCATCAATATGACACACTTGGCTTGTTTCTTTCTAGTTTGCGTTTGATGTTACATAAACTTATCGTTGATAGATAGATCTATTTTCAAGCTAATATCAATAGAGTAGGAAGTGGTTGTATCTTGTTTGTCTATAGGACTCAGCGAGGAGCAAAGGATCAGAGCTCAACTCGGAGCGTGCAGGGACAAACATCGATAAAGAGGTACTTATGTTCTCCTTCCTTCTCATGTGTTAGTTTGAATGGATTTGAAAGGAAGTCAGTGTCCACATTAAGCATTTTTTGTCTTAGAGTCACGGTCAAGCTCTTTGAGGCAATCTACCTGTCCGCAGGGATATTTTCCTACAACACGGTCATCTTCCATGTCAGCACTGTACGGACCGTACAGTTAGAATTTTTTTTACATGTTTGGCAAAATGAACAGAATGCAATATATTTTGCATACAATGTTTGTTTGAGCCTGTTCAAGTTGCATTGTGTTCGTAACAACGATGCCTACACACATGTTCGTTTTGAAGTGATTCTGAACACTTTGATTTTTAGGCCTTCCTCGACCCATTTTGGTTCCTGGATCCATTTTGGATCACCTAATATCCTCACCTTTTGGGTTTTTCGGGTGTACTATCCCAAGAAGGGGTTCTTCCTCAGTTCATGGGAAGAAGGGGCTGAAGGCCAAGATGCTTGTAGCTAGAAAAAGATAAAATCATGATTATGAACCTTCGGGATTCTCTCCCAAAAGAGGTTTTGAGAGCAATGATAAGCTTCTATTAAAAAATCAAATACCTACAAGAGAAAACACGTAACACAAATGTCCCATTTGACTGAGGGATTTACACAAAGTGCATTACAAGATAGACTATACCCCCATGACACTATGTCTACTTCTCCCTTCAAGTGACACTTTGGTACTACCCCCCAAGATAATTGATTCACTATAGGTAGTACCTAGTGTTTTTACCTTAACTAATTAATGGCAATGAATGGGATTGGAAAAAGGACGCATTGAAAATGAAGGTGCAACACACCCTCTACAAAGGCACCCATAAGTGAGACACTACAACCCCTTGTATTTCATGAACCCCATGCCTAAAAGTATTCCCCTTATCCATGACACTTCATCCACATGACTTAGAGGAGGTCCCCTTGGTAAACACCCCTAAAATTGAGGAACAATTCACCCAATTGGTCATTTTGTCAACCCTCCCATACCTAAATTTTGAAAATTTCATAGGGTATTTGAGCATTAGTTTATTTTTATGAGGTGGTTTGCATGCACTTTCTTATATGTCTATTTTATTGATTTTATTTAGTCATCATGATGCTTTCACTTGAGATCCTTGGAGGGCATATTCATTTGTCTTTGCATGACCTAGCTGGTGGACAATTTCGGGAGAACAAGCCTAGCTTGGGATTCCATGGGGATTGAATCCCACATGTTGGATGGTGAGGACCCACTTTCAGGATGATAATGACTTGCCTTTGGAGGCCTAAAGAACAACTTGGAGGACCTTTCCTATCCTCACATGCCAAATGAATTTCTTGGAGGGGATTAAATGTCACCATTGGGCCTAGGGTTTGGTGGTGATGAAGTTGCTTCTTGTTGAGACTTGGCATGATTTGGTGGGAGGAGACTTGATGAGGCTATAACACATGAGAGGGAGGCTCTATGAGCCCCAACGACTTCAGCCTTCTATTCCAACAAATTTCTCAAAGGGTCAAAACGCCACCCTTAGAGGGGTGACGTCTTTTTAGGGTTTCTATTGTGCACTTTTTAAATTTTAAATTTGAATTAAAAATGAATTACTTGTTGTTGGTTTAAATATCTAAGTTTATACCTTTAACATGATTGACCCAGGTTCAAGTCTACTAGGGTTCTAACAAATCCTCTAAAACTATCAACCCTCCTAGTAAACCAGAAGGAAACACAATACACAAGGTGCATTGCGTAGTCTCACCCAAGATAATCTTAATGGGTGACTACAATACTCAGGTGTTTGCAGTCCAGGATTGAGTGGAGATATGAGAAGTGTGTGTTGAGAGTTCTATTTAACTTATTAAAGAAATATATTTTCATTCTCGATTATGCATGTAATATAATCAACTCATTCATCCATCATGCTAATATTTACTCATAAATAGTAAAAGAGACACAAGCATTCAATCACGGAACACAGTTTTTTACCGTGGTTCACCCCCCCTGGGCTATGTCCACAAATATCTGGATCTTAATCTATTCTATTATGGAAGTTCCAAAAATACAATTCTCTGTGCTTTACAACTCATCCTCAGTCGCGTCAAGATCTATTATGAGGCAGACTAGATCACACCATGCTCCTCGGCCTATGATCTAACCCTCAATATCTACCCTCCTTACTCCTCTACAACTCAACAACTTATGTAATATACCAGATATAAAAAGTATGCAGAATAGAAATGGAAGAATAACTGTAATATAACCAGCATAATCTCCACAATAACACAAAAATGATATAAGAATAACAACAGAAATAGCACTTTGATTCAGAAAGCAATGTTCACAGGCCTCTTCGAGGGGGCAACATCCAATCGAGCAACGCTCTGTTACAATAATCTCCAAGCTAGGGTTTTCATACCCTCGACCCTTATTTATACTAAATATGTCTATCAGGAGAAGCATCTAGAGGTAGATCCTTCTAGAAGCGGAAGCTTCTATTACATCTTCTTACATCCACCTTATTCTATTTTATTGAAAGGCCTTATTAATATTGACCTTTATTACATCCGAATATATTGATCTACCTATGTGCAGGTTAGGACCCTAACAACTTACAAAAAGGTATCGGATTACAATAGTCTTTTTCCAAAACTCCCTAAACGGTCTCTCTATATCTACTCAATTGACTCCCTTAAAGCATCCTTAAGCATATTTATATATACGTTTTTGTCTCATCATCCATTACAATGTATTACAAAAACCTTAAACCTAACATCATTAGGTCTTCCATGCATGTGCATGTGTTGCTCTTCCTTCCAGTTATTTCTTTCCTTGTGCATGCCTTCCTTCCCAAAATAACCTTTCTTTCTTCTTAGTCCTGCTTCCAACAACCCCCCAACATTGACATGCGGCCTGTCCTAAGCCACCTACACCCTATGTGCTTGGTTGATCTCCCTTGTGATCACTTGGAACTTCTCCATGAGCTCCATTGATTGCGTTGTTAAATTATGAGCTTGATTTCTTATGTGGATTAATTCTTTTATTTTCTTCAACACTTTGATTCCAACTTAATACACTTCAATGATACCAAATCATAACCGAATAGAAAAAACTATGTAGATAAGTAAGCATGCACATCAACAACACATATACCTTGGGGAAACCCTGTACAGGGAGAAAAACCCCAACAAACAATATTCCTTTATTGCATTAATAATGTAAGATCACTTACAAATATCCACCATGAATGTTCTACTCTTAAAGAGATTTCAAATATGACTCTGACCTAACAAACACCTAAGAGACCTTGTTGAAATACACCTCTGATATGTTGCCTCTATTGTTTATATACAACATTGATATGCTTCTTTGGTATGTTGCCTCTTTATCACTGATATGCACCTTTATTGCTTCACCCTTAACTTGGATATCAAAATTGTATTGAAGAAAGGGGTTGACCTCTGCTTATATAAGCTGAAGAGGAGAAGAGGAGAGGCTCAAAATAGTAACTTGTTTTCATGATTTAATCATAACTCAGCTTCATATTTTAGTTCGAACTAGACTTGAGACTGGTATACTCTAGTTCGAAAATAGAACTAGACTTGAGACTTCAGTTACAACTCAACATTACACTTTAGTTCGAAAATAGAACTAGATTTGAGACTGGTATAATTTAGTTCGAAAATAGAACTAGACTTGAGACTTCAGTTACAACTCAACATTACACTTTAGTTCTAAAATAGAACTAGACTTAAGAATTTAGTTACAACTCAACATTAAAATTTATCTCTAAAATAGAACTAGACTTAAGACTTCAGTTATAACTCAACATTACACTTTAGTTCTAAAATAGAACTAGACTTGAGACTTCAGTTACAACTCGACTCTTTACAAGGAAATTCAAAATTCTCTTCAGGGTGGATAATGTTACACGTGCCAACACACTAGATCAATACATTTATATCATTTGCAATATTAGGAATATCGTTTGTTTCTAGCTCATAGGAAT
Source organism: Picea engelmannii (assembly GCA_009831015.1). Classification (NCBI taxonomy): domain Eukaryota; kingdom Viridiplantae; phylum Streptophyta; class Pinopsida; order Pinales; family Pinaceae; genus Picea; species Picea engelmannii. The sequence goes on along the minus strand of ML790667.1, from coordinate 91,984 downwards.
TTTATATTCAACCTAACTTTTTCTAGATGCCTTGAATTTTTCTCATGGCTCACAAGGCTTTACTAGGTTCATAGAGGTTGTGTGCTCCCCCTAAATTTTTCACTAGTCTGTCTATGCTCATAGAGGTTGTACATTCCCCCTGAATTTTTCACTAGATTGTCTATGCTCACAGAGGTTGTATGTTCCCCCTGTATTTTTCATTAGACTCACATAACATCTCGCTTGTCCTGAATTTTTGTTTGACTCACAAAGGTTGTACGTTCCCCCTGGCTTTTTTCATTACCTCACAAGACTGGTTGATTCTCCAAATATCCCTGGCTAGCTTCAGGGTGGCCCATATGGCCTCTCATTGGAGAATGATTTTCAATGCTACCAAATTTAACACTCCCTCTTAGCGAGGGAGTCATTCTCAGCCACACCAAGTTTGTCTCTCAGCTTCAAAAACTGTCTTGAGGTCAGAGTCTTGGTCAGGATATCAATGACCTGCTCACTCGTGGCTATGTACTGTAACTTTACAGTTTTTCTTTGGACCAAGTCTCGGATGTAGTGGTACCTCATGTCAATATGTTTTGACCTGTCATGAAATACCAGGTTCTTTGTCAATTTTATTCAACTTTGATTATCACAGTGAACCACCGTCATCTCGATCTTTTCACCAAACAACCCAGAAACCAATTTTCTGAGCCATAATGCTTCCTTGATATCATCACTTGCTGCAATGTACTCAGCCTCTGTTGTACTCTGTGCAATGGTTCCGTGCTTCTGGCTTGACCAAGAGATCATAGAGGATCCTAAACTAAAGCAATATCCAGAAGTACTCTTCTGATCCACTGGGCTTCCTACCCAATCATCATCTACAGACCCATGCAGAAATAAACCACCACTGCATGTATATCTTAGACCATAAGTAATGGTCCCTCTAAGATATCTCAAGATGTGATTTGCTTCCACCCAGTGTCTTTCTCTTGGTTTGGTCATGAAATGACTCATTTCAATCACTACATAGCATATATCTGGCCTAGTGTGGATCATGTACATCAATGATTCAATCAGTTTCCTATACATGGTGGGATCCACCAAATCTGAACTTGTATCAGAATCATGCAGCTTCCTCAGGTTGGTAATCATCGGAGTAGAAATGGATTTGCAATCCATCATACCAAACCTCTTTAGTACATCCACTGTGTATTTTCCTTATGCTAGAAATATCTCGCCCTGTCTTTTCCATACTTCCAATCCTAGGAAGTAATGCATCAATCCTTAGTCTTTCATCTTGACTTTTGAGGTTATCTCCCTCTTACACCAGGATATTATCCCTTCATCTCTTGTTAGAAAGATATTATCAACATACATAATTAGTATAACAGGTTGGTTATCTCTTACCTTGAAGTATAGATTTGCATCAACATCACTTTTCTGAAAGCCCAAGCTTTTAAGAAAGCCATCAATCCTGTCATACCAAACTCTGGGAGCCTTCTTAAGACCATACAAGGCCTCCTTAGCTTGCATACATGAGTTCTTTTGTTATGCAGTAAAAAACCATATGGTTGTTCCACAAAGACCTCTTGTTCAATCTTTCCATTCAATAATGTTTTTCTTACATCCATCTGATGTAGCTTCCAACCAATAACAAAAGCTAAAGCAATAATAGTTCAAATGGAGGTATACCTGCCTACAGGGGAAAAAGTATCTTCGTAGTCAATTCCTTCTTTCTGAGTGAAGCCTCTGGATACAAATATTTCTTTGAAATTTTCCACACTTCCATCAACTGTATGTTTGATCTTATAGATCCATTTGGAAGAAAACATGGATTTGTCTTTTGGCCTCGACAAAATGTCCCAAACATTGTTCTTTATAATAGACCTGTATTCCTCAAGCATGGAATCCTTCCATACTTGTAATTTATCTGCTTCTTCAAATGCATAAGGTTCGACATCACTAATGTTTCTCATCAATGCAACATGGCCTCCAAACCTATGAGGCCTCTTCCTTTCCCTAAAAGTTCCTTTGGGAGCAGCTATCCTTTCTGCTTCCTACACTATTTATTTAAGCCGCCATGGCTTCCTTTTGGCGGAAGGTTCTTCAAGAGTTATTTCTAAAACTTCAACAGTTTCTAGGGGCTCATTACTTGGCCCTTCATGAGGTTCCTCCCTCTGATCATCTGACTCTTCATTTTCATAAGAGGGTGAAGCTGGTTGAACTGCTTCTAATTCCTGCTGAAGCTCTCTGGATTTCTTAAATGCGGCTTCCTCATGGAAATTCACATCTCTTCTTACCCATATTTTCCTCTGACCTGGTACATAAATCCCATAAGCCTTGGAGTTCTCACTATACCCCACAAAAACCCCTTTCTTGCCTGAGGGTTCCATCTTTGTCCTCTTTTCCTTAGGGACATGAATATACACAGGACACCCAAATATCCTTAGATTCCCTACTTCAGGTTTGATCCCTGAGAAGACCTCTTCAAGAGTATTTTCCTTCAAGGTATCATGTGGACACATGTTCTCAATATAGACGATAGTGGAGGTAGCTTCTGCCCATAACAAATTTGGTAGATCATGGTCAAACATCATTGCTTACGTTGCCTCACAAATTGTCCTGTTTTTCCTCTGAGAAACTCCATTTTGTTGAGGGTTATATGACACAGTCAATTGTCTCTTGATTCCTACTGACTTGCAGAAATCCTCAAACTGGAGAGATTCAAACTGTCCTCCATTTTTTGTTCTAAAGATTCTGATGTGTTTCCATGTCTTCTTTTCAATAAAGGCTTAATACTCTTTGAATTTATAAAATTTGTCACTTTTATCTTTAAGGAAATATATCCAACATTTTCTTGAGTAATCATCAATAAAAATAACATAATACAAACAACCATTGAGTGAGGGAGATGACATGGGACCACATACATCATAATGAACTAGATATAAGATTTCCTGAGCTCTGTTGTCACTACTAGGAAATGCTTTCTTTATATTTTTACCTAGCATGCATCCCTTACAAATTTCATTTTTACTAAGAGAAATAGAGGGCATGCCACATACCATGTTCTGTAGATATGGAAGAGATTTGTAATGAATATATCCAAGTCTTATGTGCCACAACTCACTGGAGATATTCACATCATGATCCAATGCCTGAAATGATTTTCCTAACATGACTTATAGTCCTCCACTGCGAGTTCCAATGGGTTATGTTTTACTTAAGTGGCTAACTTTATCCCATAGTAGTGCCTTCGTGTCCTTGAAGATCACCCAATATCACTTGTCCTCAAGGGTTGCAACTGATAGTAGATTCTTCTTGAGCCTTAGAACATATAATACTTCATCCATATGAAGTCTAGCCCCATATTACAATCTAAAGGAGATAGAGCCTATTCCCTCTATCTTGTGACATTTGTCATCCCCAAGCTCAACATGCTCTGCAAAATATTTTGTCTCGAAATCTAAGAGGATCTCCTTGTACCTTGTCATGTGCTTTGATGCACCACTATCTACTAACCAAGTTGTCACACACCCACTATGGCATAATAAAAAAAAAATTCTTTTCCTCAAGGGACAGAATCCCCGAAGTCCTACGGGGGCCTAGCACAGGCTAGTTATTCCCTATTCACCTCCCTATGGTCATGGGTTAGGACCACAGGCCAAACAAACATGAAGTCCTTTCACTCTTCGCATCTTAGCACTACCAGAGTATCGATTCTTTCGACTCTGCAAACCCCAACACAATGAAGTGTCGAACCCCGAAAGGGATAGTGAGTACAAGATTCTCATTTGGGTCTTGTACTCATGACCACATTTGGTGACCAAGCACTTAAATCTGCAAGGACCTTACCGACTCTTCGCGATTCGGGAAATCGCGATGCATGACCTCTTTCTTTCCCATTCAAATCCCTGAAATCCACGAAGTCTCCCAAGTTTCCCTCCAAAGGAGATCAACGGTTGTAAGCCTCCCTTGATCCAACGGTTTGGATCCTTTCGGGACATCGGTGCCTGAGGGTTCGAGATGCAATGATCCCAAAAACCCATGCCATGCAAATCTCCGAATTTCGGTATGGGTATCCGCAAAGGAGATCAATGGCCCTTGATAGTGTGGATCCAGCAGTCCACAGGATTTCAAAACTCTCCCTTCTCCAGGCAACTCGTGTCCACCCATCAATCACGTGGGCCTCACCAGGAAATTCTTCCACGTTTTCTCTCGTGCTTGGCTCTCGACACTTCGCTACTCGGGAAGTCGTAAACGATCCCTTTCAACCCCCAAACTCACAAACCCCTGATACGTGAATTATCGAGACACCAGATCCCCTATTTTTCCTTCCTCTTTGATCAATGGCCCAGATCATATCGCAATCTCGCGACTCTGGACTTCATGACTCCAAGAGTCAGGTCTTCCACCTCCAAACTCGCAAATCCCCGATATGTGAAATGGACAGATCTCCGCCACTTGTCCTCTTTTGATTAATGACCCAGATCACATCGCGATCTCATGACTTGGGACTTCGTGACTCCAAGAGTCAGGTCTTCCACCTTCAAACTTACGAATCCCAGATAAGCGAAATGGACAGATCTCCGCCACCTATCCTCCAACATGGATGGTCCCGATGTCTTTGGGAATTTTGGGACGTAGTCGAGTTCACTCTTCTGTCTAAGTAAAGGATTAGATCAACGAATTATAGGTCTCTGATGGGTCCCTGGGATCTACGGTCCAGGATCCTCTCACGGCTTCACCATTTGAAAGGTCAAGAGACTTCCTCTTCTGACTCCCGATGTCCAAATCCCCGATAGGGAGGATCTCGCGACACGTGTCAGATCTATTTTTCCTTGTCATGATTTCTAAGGTCAAGTACTCAGACTCTCATCCTCCAGATCCCCGAGCTCCCGAACGCCGATATCCCGATACAATCTCCTTCTCAGAACTCTCGCTCTGCTACTCTTCGCATGAGGTTTAAACCTCATGTAATTCTCGATAGATCCAATGGTTGTCGGTTGTTTAGACCAAGATCTGACGGCTCAGACCTGTCTCTCCATTACGTCGTTCCTAAGCTGCCTGGACATGAATTCACGGTCCATATTCTTTCACGGACCTTGGGAATCTACGGTCCCGATTTCTTTGCTAATTGTGAAGATAAAGGAAAAAGGGTTAATGCATTTAACTCCCTCATTTATTCCTTCGATATAAAAATCGTGAATGACCACAGATCTCCTGACAGGATTTCATCCTTTGATCCATACTTGTTCTTCGAATCCTCAAGGGATTCTACGACTTCTGCGCCTCTGTAGAGTCTTTGCACACAAAGTGCTACCTCTTCTAAGCTTCTCAAAGGAAAAGGTGTCTCTATGGGGAGATTTATCAAGGGTATCACCTGAGATGGATAAGGGTATAGGTTTTCTGAGAAATGATTTGAATTCTGAATTGATTCAATGTGTGTATATACATATAAATCTATTTATAGACATAAGCCATACGTGGCCCTTCCATTATAAGCATGCAACCACCATTTCAGAATCAAAAAAATACACAGGCAGTCTTATACTCAGACCATTTATAAAACTGCATAGACTATGAGCATATATGTCAGCATATGAATTTCAAGGTGCAAGATGTAAAACACTTATCAAAAATAACACCAGAAATGAGTGCAAATGCTGAGAGGGGTGCTCGTTTCCACCCAACCATAGGCTCAACGACTCCCAACGGATTTGCCACTAGCCACCCCTGATCTGAGACCACGATGTTGAGAGACTGTGTCTCAGTTTTCCAGTGACCGAGAATGAGGTTTTCTCTCCCCCTTCTCCTCTATCACCCCCTCTGCATATCTCTAGAATTCTCTTTTTTTTTCACTCGCCTCCCCCTTTCGCTCCTTCCTCATGCATTTTCCCCTTGTGAGGTTGTGTGTGGCGTGATCCCCCTCATGGTGGTTAGGTGTTAGGATGGTCCATAGATGGGCAGTTTACCCCCATCCCCTCATTACACATGAGGATCCATCCACCTACCATCCTGTGAGTAATTAATTTCGGGCCAACGAGCTGCTCTTGGTTCTCCGAGCCAGTGAAGACCAAATATGGTATTGGTTTTCGGTGGAAGTTAACGCCACCATTCCAGGTGCCTTCCACCACCTTTATCCAGCCATCGTGGTCTCTTTTTCAGCATATCCCCTCTCAACAGTCCTGCAATATATATTCATAATATTATTTACATTCATCGACCTTTTTCATAAGGTCCATTCACATCATACATTCACATTTCTAAATTCGCCATAGTTCTTGGCCAGTATAGTTATTTTTACAAACTGGGGGAAACTGGGTGTTACAATTCCATCCCCCTTGAAGGAACATCGTCCTCGATGTTCTATCTATCGACATGACGTGCATGTACAGATGTAAAAAAAATCGGATATGCCCATTTCATGGCATCCTCCATTTCCCATGTAGCCTCATATGGGCCAAAATGTCTCCATTGCACCTTGACCTATGAAATGGTTTGATTCCAGAGAGAGGTTTCCTTTCTGTCCAGTATGCATTGGGGCTCTGGTATAAATTCTCCCTCCGGTTCCACATGAATCATAGACCAATCAATTATATGATTAGCATCATGTACATATTTCTTCAATAATGAAACATGGAAAACATTATGTGCTTTGACTGTGGGAGGAAGTGCTAGTCGATTGGCTACAGGTCCCACTCTATCTAGAACCTCAAAGGGTCCACAATACCAAGGTACCAACTTGGTACAAGCTCCCATTTTCAGGGAACTCTTCATGGGCCTAACTATGAGATATACATGGTCTCTCATTTTGAACTCTCTTGGAGTTCTCTTTTGGTTGGCATAACTTTTCTGTCGGTTTTGAGCAACCTTCAGATTTTGTCTTATCTGAGTCACTTGTTGTTCCATTTCTTTTAACATGTCGGGCCAAAAATATACCCTATTTATGGGATTACTCCAGTTGACTGGAGTATTACATGGCCTACCATAGAGGACCTCGAAGGGACTCATCTTTAGGGATGCTTGGTAGCCGTTGTTGTAGGCGAATTCTACCAATGTCAGGTAGTCTTCCCATTTCTTGGGTTGATGCATTACATGCATCCTTAACATGTATTCTAATATTTGGTTCACTCTTTCTGTCTGTCCGTCGGTTTGGGGGTGATAGGCGGTGCTAAACAACAATTTGGTCTCTAAACCATTCATTAGTGATTTCCAAAAGTTAGAAGTAAATTTCATGTCTCTGTCAGACACGATCTCTTTCGGCATACCATGCAGTCTAAATATCTCTTTCATGAATACCTGGGTGATATCTATTGCTTTGCAAGTTGATTTGACAAGGATGAAATGAGCAGACTTGCTCAATTTATCCACCACTACCATAATGGCATCGTTCTATTTGGTCGAAGTTGGTAATCCCGTGATGAAATCCATGGAGATGGTTTCCCATTTCTATTCTGGGATTGGTAAAGGTTGTAATAATTCTGCTGGATGTCGGTGTTCTGCTTTAACCTACTGACATTCTATGCATTTGGCTAAGTACTCGTCTACGTATTTCTTCAATCCAGTCCAATAAAATTGTTTCTTGGTGGTAGTGACCATTTTCTGGTATCCTGGATGACCAGTATAGGGTCTTTTATGTAGTTCATCCATAATGAACCTCTTCAAGTCGTCACATGCTGGAATATAAAATATGTTTTTGTAAGTGAGCAGACCTCCTTCGGTCATCTGATAGCCTTCATATTTTACTCTGGTGGGTTCTTGCTGTAGGTACATGGTCACGGTCTGAACGAATGGATCTGTCCTTTGTACATTTCTGACTCTTTCTTTGACATATTTCTTGCAGGTGCTCACCGCTAACAGGTGAATTATGTTCATACTTCTGCTAAGGGCATCGACCACCCTATTTTCCTTACCTTTAATGTGTTTAATCTCGAAATCAAACTCTCTAAGGAGGGCCATCCACCTAGATTATCTAGCATTGAGATTTGGTTGATCAAATAGGTATCGCAATCCATAGTGATCTGTCATAAGTACAAATTTTCTTCCTAGGAGGTAATGCCTCCACATTTTTAAGGCATGCACTATGGCATCCAGTTCTAGATCATGGTTCACATAGTTGACTTCATTCTCATTCAATTTTCAGGATTCATAGCAGATCACGCTTCCTTCTTGCATAAGGACTCCTATGAGTCCTTCCCTACAGGCATCTGTGCACACGAGGAAATCAACTTCGGGATCGACAATCTTCAGCATAGGTGCATGGGTTAGTAGATGTTTCAGGGTTTGAAATCTTTCTTCACATTTCAGCATCCACAGGAATTTTGTCCCCTTCTTCTGGAGGGCAATGATTGGACAACCAATCTTGGAGAATCCTTTTATAAATCTCCTATAGTATCATGCTAATCCCATAAAGGATCTGATGTCTGAAACATCCTTTGGGGTAGGCCATTCCATGATAGACCTGATTTTGTTAGGGTCTATTGCTACTCCTTCTTCGGAGAGAACATGGCCTAAGTAATGTATTTCTTTCTGGAAGAATTCACATTTGTTGAATTTAGCATAGAGCTGATGTTCTCTTATCACTTGCAGTACAAGTCTAAGATGCTCTTCATGCTCTTTTCTGTCCTTGGAGTAGAGTAATATATCATCAATAAAAACAAGTACAAATTTGTCCAGGAATTTGCTGAGTACATTGTTCATCAAGCATGTAAAAGTGGCAGGGGCATTGGTCAACCCAAATGGCACCACCACAAACTCATAATGACCATACCTCATTCGGAAGGTAGTTTTATGGATGTCTTCACCCTTGATTTGAACTTGATGGTATCCCGACCTTAAATCAATCTTTGAGAAAATAGACGCACCCCCCAATTGATCGAACAAGTCATCGATCCTGGGTAAGGGGTACTTGTTCTTTATGGTTACCTTATTGAGTTGTCTATAATCTATACAGAGTCTAAGGGTTCCGTCCTTCTTTTTCACAAACATGACTAGCACTCCCCATGGAGACACGTTGGGTCAAATATAACCCTTATCCATCATTTCTTTTAATTGCAATTTGAATTCAACTAACTCGGGTGTGTTCATCCGGTAGGGTGTCCTAGACATCGACACCACTCCCAGTGCAAGTTCTATTGAGAATTCTATGTCTCTTCTCGGAGGTAGACCTGGTACCTCTTCTGGAAACACATCTCTATATTCCCTCAGGGTAGGATGATCTTTAAGGCTGGGTTTGTCACCTTCTATGGTTTCTGACACCTGTATTGCATATAGGGGACATCCCTTTCGACAATACTTTCTCATTTGCAGAGCTGATATTTGTCTCACCGAGACAGGTTTTCAGATCCCTTGAAGGGTCATCCTTTTTCCTTCTTTGCTCACACGTTCTAAGGTTTTATGGTAATAGTCCAATCTGGCTTTATGGGCGGCTAGCCAGTCCATACCAATCAACAGATCATACGATCTGAGGGGTCATACATTAAGGGTTGCTTGAGTGGGAAATTCACCCAACATCAGTCGACAAGATGGTATGACCTCTGCTACCCTTCTTTTGGTGCCAGTGGCTAACTGTACCAACCATGGCTTGGTTTGTTTTTGTGGCTGTATTTTACACTTCTCAACAACTTTAGGGGCTATATAACTCAAGTTTGAACTAGGGTTAATCAAAATAGACACTAGATGGTTGGAGATCATACCTTCTATCTCCATCACTGAATCTTGATGGTCAGCTTGGTTATTATCCAAGGATGCATAAATCTGTGACACACTCCTAGCCACATCATTGAATGTAGTAGCTTCCTTGACGTTATAAATCCTCCGACTATTTTGTTGTCTGAGTGAATAGTCTCTTAGGAGATGTTCTTCTCCACAACCCCAACATTTCAAAGGTTCTCTCTTTGGGTTATCACTCTTTATTGGTACAGGTCCAGGAGTTTTATTTCCACTCAATGAGGGAAAATTCTGCTGGTGCATACTCCGGGCTGGAAAGTTCATTCTTGGGTTCTTCTTGTAGTTCTTAAACCCTGGGGATTTAATTCCCATTTTTTTAAATCTTGAACTATTCTTCTGTTTCCATCCTTCGCGAGGTTCTTCTCAATGCCCAAACTATTCATGACAATAGATTGCATTTCGGATAGTGTCTTTTAGAGTCTTTGGCTCATCAAATTCAATTCGGTTCTGGTAGTCCTTGGGTAGCCCACTAATGAAGTGTTGCACATTTTCCTTTTCTGCTTTTATATAAGGCACATATCTCAGTAAGTCAAGGAATTTGTTGACATATTCCTCTATAATGAGTTGCCCCAGTTTGAGTTCATAAAACTCTTTTGTCTTCTCGTTGAAATATTTTTCCAACAAATACTTCTTCTGGAAGTATTTCTCAAACCATTCCCAAGACAGGTCCTCTTCTCGAACCCCTTTCATATTCTTAAGGTCTTCCCACCAAATGGAAGCCTTTCCGTTCAAGTTGAAGGTGGCCACTCGGGCCTTCATATTTTTTGAAAAGTCATGGACTCTGAAATACTTCTTTAATCCAAGTAGCCAGGCCTCTGCTTCCTCTCCCTTCTTTATTTCACCGTCGAAGGAGGGTGGTTTGGCCTTTATGAATTCTTCGAATTTTTTACCTTTGCAAGGCTTTCGCTTCTTTCGTTTCTTTCAGGAATAGGAACTGGCCCTGCTGCTAGAAGAGCCTTTTGAATCGCCAACTTCCTTCTCAGAGGAATCACTCGGCATCGGTCCTTTACCTCTGGGGTGAACCTTTTTCGAGGTGCTCCTCTTAGTGTGGCCAATGATATGACCATGTTTTTTAGTTTCAGGTTCATGCTGCATTTGTCTTTGTAGATCAGATAAACTCTACATTAATACTGTGTTAATTTTTGTTTGATTTTCTTGTTCTTTCATCATCCTTTCATTGTCAGCCTTGCAGCTTTGTAATTCAACCATGAGACTCCTCACAGTCTCGGCTAGATCTGGAGGGGTCCCTACTACCCTTCTTTTGTCAGACTCTTCATCTCTATTGTGGGAGCCGTCTCCCACTTTTTGGTGAGTCACCATACTATGCATTGATAATTTCCCGCAGTTGATCTTCTGCTTGTGTGCAAAAGGAGAAACGATGGTTGTTAGTCAATATTTATATTTATTTACAACTAGTACATAATTCATATTTTCACATGTACACACACACAATAGGGGTTTTTCATTCTTAACTTCGTCTTTTGATTAGGAAGGTTAAGAAATGGGGGTTTTACTCTTTTTAAGAGTGTTCTGAACGGAGCTTCTGCGCAACTCGTTCATGGGTCCAAGCAGGCCAAGTGTTGTAACCATGCTCTGATACCAATTTGTCACACACCCACTACTGCATAATAAAAAAAAATTACTTATAGGGATAAGTAAAGGATTAGATCGATGACTTATAGGGCTCTGATGGGTCCCTGGGATCTACGGTCTAGGATCCTCTCGCGACTTTTCCATTTTCAAGGTCAAGAGACTTTCTCTTCTAAATCCCGATGTCCGAATCCTCGATAGGGAGGATCTAGCGACACGTGTCCTCCTGTAGACGGGTGGCTCAGATCTATTTCGCCTTGTCACGATTTCTGAGGTCAAGTACTCAGACTCTCATCCTCTGGATCCCCGAGCTCCTGAACGTCAATATCCCAATACAATCTCCTTCTCAAAACTCTCGCTCTTCTACTCTTCGCATGAGGTTTAAACCTCATGTAATTCTCGATAGATCCAATGGCTGTCAGTTGTTTAGACCAAGATCTGACAGCTCAGACCTGTCTCTCCATTGCGTCGTTCCTAAGCTGTCTGGACATGAATTCACAGTCCAGATTCTTTCACGGACCTTGGGAATCTACAGTCCCAATTTATTCACTACTCGTGAAGATAAAGGAAAAAGGGTTAAGGCATTTAACGCCCTCATTTATTCCTTCGATCTAACAGTCATGAATGACCGCAGATCTCCCGACGGGATTTCATTCGTTGATCCATACTTGTTCTTTGAATCCTCAAGGGATTCTGCGACTTATGCACCTCTGCAGAGTCTTTTCACACAAAGTGCTACCTCTTCTGAGCTTCTCAAAAGAAAAGGTGTCTCTATGGGGAGATTTATCTAGGGTAACACCCGAGATGGATAAGGGTATAGGTTTCCCGAGAAACGACTTGAATTATGAATTGATTCAATGTGCGTATATACATATAAATCTATTTATAGACATAAGACATACTTGGCCCTTCCATTATAAGCATACAACCACCATTTCAGAATCAAAACACTACACAGGCAGTCTTATACTTAGACCATTTATAAAACTGCACAGACTATGAGCATATATGTCAGCATATGAATTTCAAGGTGCAAGATGTAAAACACTTATCAGAAATAACACCAGAAATGAGTGCAACTACTGAGAGGGGTGCTCGTTTCCACCCAACCATAGGTTCAGCAACTCCCAATGGATTTTCCACTAGCCACCCCCGAGCTGATACCATGATGCTGTGAGACTGTGTCTCATTTTTCCAGTGACCAAGAACGAGGTTTACTCTCCCCCTTCTCTGCTATCACCCCCTCTGCATATCTCCAAAGTTCTCTTTTTTTTCACTCGCCTCCCCCTTTCGCTCCTTCCTCACGCATTTTCCCCTTGCGAGGTTGTGTGTGGCAATATCCCCCTCGCGGTGGTCAGGTGTCAGGATGGTCCATGGATGGGTGATTTACCCCCATCCCCTCATTACGCATGAGGATCCATCCACCTACCATCCTGCGAGTAATTAATTTTGGTCCAGCGAGTTGCTCTTGGTTCTTCGGGCCAATGAAGACCAAACACGGTATTGTTTTTCGGTGGAAGTTAATGCCACCATTCCAAGTGCCTTCCACCACCTTTATCTAGCCATCGTGGTCTCTTTTTTAGCATATCCCCTCTCAACAGTCCTGCAATATATATTCATAATATTATTTACATTCATCGACCTTTTTCATAAGGTCCATTCACATCATACATTCACATTTATGAATTCACCACAGTTCTTGGCCAGTATAGTTATTTTTACAAACTGGGGGAAGCAGGGTGTTACACAGGTTTTCAGCCCCATGAAAAATGAACTTGATAAGGTAGAAACTAATTAATATTATTTTCTATATTATTTCTTGTTAGAAGGACTTTTCTAATTTCTTTTGGATTCATCATCCTCATCAATTGAGGTGTGATGTTTCCCTTTCCTTGGATATTTATTTCTAAACCAACTATCTTTAGTAAAATGACTGAACTTATTACAACTAAAGCATTTAATCTTGTATGTATCAATGTTCTTTCCTTTGAATGTACCTTTGGTGTTTGGCTTCCTCTGTGAGCCTTTCTGGAAAGTTCTTTTCTTCTTTCTCTTGAATCTTGATGCTAAAGCTGAGTGCTCTTCTTTCGTTGGCTCGATCCTGGTAGATGTGTGACTCTCCTCCTGGAGTAAATCATGCCATAACCTCTCAAATGTGGGTTGAGTCTCTCTCCCACTTACACTAGATAAGAAGGTCTCCCATGAAGAAGGAAGACCGTAAAAAAAGGCGTGCACTAAATCATCATCGTCAACTGTCACCCCTGTGACCAAAATCTTATCTCTGATCTGGGATATCCTGGAACAGAAAGATGCCACTGATTCACCTTTCTCCATATTCAAATACTTAAGATTGTTCTTAAGTGTCCTCTTCTGACTTGGAGCCTATTTCTCATACAGATTCACCAAGATATCCATACATTCCTTGGCAGTCATTAACGAAGTCATTGCAGACATTATATTGTCTTTAACTAATTCAAAGATTATTCGATTGGCCTTTGCTTGAATCTTCCTGAAGGTCGATCTTCCTACATTATTCGTGGGTTCCTCCACCACTGTGGTCACATACTACTCAATATCATGCTCCTGGAAGATATTTGTTATCCGGAGCTTCCACACATTGAAGTTGGAAGCACCTTCGAGCCTATCCTCGGCCCTGACTAAAATGGAGGATGCCATGTACCTCACACTGGAAACTTAATAAAGCTAGATTGGATCTATGTGTACCTGCTATTGCACTTCAACACATTTAACACACCCTAAGCTCTGATACCATGTTAAATTATGAGCTTGATTTCTTATGCAGGTTAATTCTTTTATTTTCTTCAACACTTTGATTCCAGCTTAATACACTTCAAAAATACCAAATCATAATTGAATAGAAATAACTATGTAGATAAGTAAGCATGCACATCAACAACACATATACCTTGGGGAAACCCTGTATAGGGAGAAAAACCCCAGCAAACGATATTCCTTTATTGCATTAATAATGTAAGATCACGTACAAATATCCACCATGAATGTTCCGCTCTTAAAGAGCTTGCCAAGATGACTCTAACCTGACAAAGACCTAAGAGACCTTGTTTAAATACACCTCTAATATGTTGCCTCTATTTCTGATATACAAAATTGATATGCTTCTTTGGTATGTTGCCTCTTTATCACTTATATGCACCTCTATTGCTTCACCCTTAACCTGCATATCAAAAGTGTATTGAAGAGAGGGGTCGACCTCTGCTTATATAGGATGAAGAGGAGAAGAGGAGAGGCTCAAAATAGTAACTTGTTTGCATGCTTTAATCATAACTCAACTTCATAATTTAGTTCAAACTATAATTGAGACTAGTATATTCTAGTTTGAAAATAGAACTAGACTTGAGACTGGTATACTTTAGTTCTAAAATAGAACTAGACTTGAGACTTCAGTTACAACTCAACATTACACTTTAGTTATAAAATAGAACTAGATTTAAGACTTTAGTTACAACTCGGCATTACACTTTCTCTATCACATGCCACTGTACCTGCCATGTGTCGTACGGTTGTATGAACTTTCCACATGTCACCCTTGTAGTGGTGCCACATGTCATTCTTTGGCTCGTCTACCTTTCCACCTACCCATGTCAAAACTTGTCCAAGTCAGCTCGCCAAAACACTGCCATGTCACTGTATGGTCGTACGTCCTATAGAGTCAGCTTCCACATCAACAGTGTATGGACTGTATGGATTGTATAGTCAACATTTTTTTGCATGTTTGGAACAATGAACAGATCATGATATCTTGGTCATAAGATGTTCATTTGAGCTCGTTCAAGTTGCATTGGGTTCATATCAACGAGGCCTATGCACACGTCCGTTTTGAATATATTCTGAGCACTTTTATTTTTAGGCCTTTCTGAGCCCCATCTTGGCTCCTGGATCCAATTTGGATCAAACATAAACCTCATCAAGATTAGTATGTCCAAACAAAATACAATGTTATGAATGTGTTCATGTAAACCTCCTGTATACTTCATAAGTGTTTCTTGGGTATGTAATGGAATGTCTAACATTAATGCCATCTTACGAAATTCATTTGTGTATTCTTGCACTGTTTGTCCCTTTCTTAGTTTAAGACCTTTCCATTCAATTAAAGCCTTCTCTTTATAACCCAAAGGATAAAATTGATTTCTAAGTGCAGAAACAAAAACTTTCCATGATGGAAATACATTACCCACTATTTGCGTGCCATTTTGCAACTTGCTTTGCCACCAGATGAGTGTTGTGCCTACAAGTCAAAGTGATGCCAATTTGATTTGAGTTGCCTCATCTTTGATTTGTTGCACACTGCAATAAAATTCCATCTATCTAACCCAATTATCAAGCCTTTTTGCATTGACTTCACCATCATACATGGGTAATTCAAATTTCACATCAATCTTAAGTAAAGGCATATCATGTTTATGTTTGTGGACATGTTTTCTTGTGGTGGATTTGGAACTTGTACTTGAAGAAGAAGAAGTTGATGGAGAAGAAGGAGGTGAAGGAGAAGGTTTAGGAGGGTCCTCTCCCTCTTCACTTTTGGCCTTTGAATTTTCACCTAGAATCAGTCTCTTTCGTTCCAAGTAATTATCAAATAAAACCTTGATCATCTCCGACATGGAAAATAAGGTCTTTCGAAAATCTATCTTGTCATGAGAAAGTCCATCTTCCGATGCCATCTTCTCACTTTGAGAAGTTATCTTTCTCGATCCAATCCAAGGATTCTCTTCAACAAGATCACCTTCACCATGATTCATCCTTTCCCTGGTAATCATGCAAACTCAAAAACCAACCGTCAACTAACTCTGATACCACTTGATCTGAAAAGATCTTTTAGAGACTGTGATTGAGTTTTAAAACATGAGTTCATTAACCATTTTAGAAATTTATGAAAGAGGAATAATTAATGATGTAACATGGAAGCCATAATAAGATATACAGATCTGGAAATACACACAAGAGTCAACAAACCATAATAGAAAAAGTTGTTAATGGAGTTCGACAATATTGCCTACGTCTCCAGGACTTTGTCTCAGTGGGTGAGGCTTTCTTATTTATCTTAAAATATTTAAAAGTACATCTGAAAAGTGTCAAATGGAATACAAAATCAACTGGCTATGTTCTGCTAGATCTCAAGAACCCAACACAATTGACAGCATTTAAAACAAATGAACAAAGCTCCCAGAAATGGCCCGCAAAGTTGCTCTCCTCAATGGTTGCCCTGCATAAAAATGACTTTGGCTTTACAATTATTCAACATTTATCCTCTTCTGAATCTCTCCAAGGCTTCCAAGAACCTATGGTTTATATAGTCTTGAAGTTGGCAACAACCTCCCAACTTCCCCCCAAGATATGGCCTCAAAAAGGGCCCCAGATCCTCTAATAATGGCCAAAATCCATAAATATCAGGCTAAAAATCAATAAAAATATTATAATATAGTTAAAAAAACCACTTTTGGGCCAAAATAGGGCACAACCCCCGAATTTTGGTCCCCTTATCATATGCGTTCCCTCCATGTGGCCAAGCACTATGTGTTGGTCCCTTAACCTCTAGCCCCTAGTCATGTGGCTTGGCCATATGGCCCTATCCTAATCCTCCACGCGCCATATGGTTGTTAGGCCCATGGTTTCTAGCATATGGTCACACACCTTGGTCGACGGGAAGCCCATGTCTGGGCCACGTGGCACCACACCATTTGACTGGAAAAAGACACTTGTCACCAAATAATTCACCCACTTGTCTGCTAGCGTGTTTGCCCTATTAGCATGCCAACTCATTGCCACATCACTATACGGTCGTACAACCTGTATGGTCATCTGTCACGTCAACACTATACGAACTGTACAATCAACAAAAAATTTGCATGTTTGGCAAAATGAACAAAATGCTATATCTTTCTCATACGGTGTATGTTTGAGCCTATTCAAGTTTTGTTGGGTTCGTAACGACGAGGCCTACACACACATCCGTTTTGAAGAAATTCTAAGCACTTTGATTTTTAGGCCTTCCTATATCCATTTTGGTTCCTGGATCCATTTTGGATCACCTCATATCCTTAACTTTTAGGTTTTTCGGGTGTACTGACCCAAGAAGGGGTTGTTCCTCACTTCATGGGAAGAAGGGGCTACTAATAAAAGAATGATTATGAACCTTCCAAATTCTCTCCTAAAATAGGTTTTGAGAGCAATGATAAGCTTCTATTAAAAAATCAAATACCTACAAAAGAAAACACGTAACAATGTCCCATTTGATTGAGGGATTTACAAAAAGTGAATTACAAGCTAGACTATACCCCCATGGAACTATGTCTACTTCTCCCTTCAAGTGACACTTTGGTACTATCCCCCAAGATAATCGATTCACTCTAGGGATTACCCAGTGTTTGTACCGTAATTAATTAATGGCAATGAATGGGATTGGAAAAAGGATGCATTGAAAATGAAGGTGCAAAACACCCTCTACAAAGGAATCTATAAGTGAGACACTACAACCCCTTGTATATCATGAACCCCATGCCCAAATGTATTCCCCTTATCCATGACACATCATCCACATGACTTAGATGAGGTCCCCTCAGGAAAGAACCCTAAACTTGAGGAACGATTCACCCAATAGGTCGTTTTGTCAACCCTCCCATGCCTAAATTTTAAAAATTACATAGGGTCTTTGAGAATTAGTTTATTTTGATGAGGTGGTTTGGATGCACTTTCTTATATGGATCTTTTATTGATTTGATTTAGTCATCATGATTATTTCCCTTGAGATCCTTGGAGGGCGTATTCATTTGTCTTTGCATGACCTAGCTGGTGGACAATTTTGGCAGAACGAGCCTACCTTGGTCTTCCATGGGGATTGAAGTCCACGGGTTGGATGGTGGGGGGCCACTTTCAAGATGATGATGACTTGCCTTTGGAGTACTAGAGAACAACTTGGAGTACCTTTCCTATCCCTCACATGCCAAACAAATTTCTTGGAGGGGATTAAACATCACCATTGGGGCTAAGATTTGGTGGTGATGAAGCTGCTACTTGTTGATACTTGGCATGATTTGGTGGGAGGAGACTTGAGGAGGATATAGCGCATGAGAGAGAGGATCTATGAGCCCCAACGACCTCAACCTTCTATTCTACCAACTTTCTCAAAGGGTCAAAATGTCACCCTTAGAGGGGTGATGTCTTTTTAGGGTTTCTATTGTGCCTTTTTTTAATTTTAAATTTGAATTAAAAATGAATTACTTGTTGTTGGTTTAAATCTATGAGTTTATACCTTTAACATGATTGACCCAGGTTCAAGTCTGTTGGGGTTCCAACAAAGCCTCTAAAACTATCATCCCTCCATGTAAACCGAAAGGCAACGCAATACACAGGGTGCATTGTGCAGTCTCACTCGAGATAATCTTAATGGGTGACTGCAATACTCAGGTGTTTGCAGTCCAAGATTGAGTGGAGATATGAGAAGTGTGCATTGAGAGTTATCTTTAACTTATTAAAGAAATTTACTTTCATTCTCAATTATGCATGTAATATAATCAACTCATTCATTCATCATTCTAATATTTACTCATAAATAGTAAAAGAGACACAAGCATTCAATCACAGAACATAGGTTTTATCGTGGTTCACCCCCCCCTAGGCTACGTCCACAAAGATCTGGCTCTTAAACTCTTTTATTATGGAAGTTCCAAAACTACATCTCCACACACTTTACAACTCATCCTCAGTCACATCAAGATCTATTATGAGGCGAACTAGATCGCACTATGCTCCTTAGCCTGCAATCTAACCCTCAAGATGTATCCTCCTTACTCCTCTACAACTCAACAACTTACAAAATGGTATCGAATCATAGTAGTGTTTTTTGAAAACTCCCTAAATGATCTCTCTATCTCCGCTCTATCGACTCCCTTAAAGCATCCTTAAGGATATCTATATATACATTTATGTCTCATCATCCATTACAACGTATTACAAAAACCCTAACCCTAACATCGTTAGGTATTCCATGCATGCATGTGTGCTACTCTTCCTTCCAGCTATCACTTTCCCCATGCATGTCTTCCTTCCCAAAATAGCCTTTATTTCCACTTTGTCCTACTTCGAACAAGCCCCCAGAACTGACATGTGGCTTATCCCAAGCCACCTAACCCTTGTTTGCTTGGTCGATCTCCCTTGTGATCACTTGGAACTTCTCCATGAGCTCCATTGCTTGCTTTTTTAAATTATGAGCTTGATTTCTTATGCAGATTAATTCTTTTATTTTCTTCAACACTTTGATTCCAACTTAATACACTTCAACAATACCAAATCATAACTGAATAGAAATAACTATGTAGATAAGTAAGCATGCACATCAACAACCCATATACCCTGGGGAAACCCTGTACAGGGAGAAAAACCCCAGCAAATGATATTCCTTTATTGCACTAATAATGTAAGATCACTTACAAATACCCACCATGAATTCTCTTCTCTTAAAGAGCTTTCAAAAATGACTCTAACCTGACAAATATCTAAGAGACCTTGTTGAAATACACCTCTGATGTGTTGCCTCTATTTTTGATATACAACATGGATATGCTTCTTTGGTATGTTTCCTCTTTATCATTGATATGTGCCTCTATTGCTTCACCCTTAACCTGGATATCAAAAGTGTATTAAAGAGAGGGGTCGACCTCTGCTTATGTAGGCTAAAGAGGAGAAGAGGAGAGGCTCAAAATAGTATCTTGTTTGCATGCTTTAATCATAACTCAGCTTCATACTTTAGTTTGAACTAGACTTGAGACTGGTATACTCTAGTTCGAAAATAGAACTAGACTTGAGACTTCAGTTACAACTCATCATTACACTTTAGTTCAAAAATAGAACTAGACTTGAGACTGGTATACTTTAGTTCAAAAATAGAACTAGACTTGAGACTTCAGTTACAACTCAACATTACACTTTAGTTCTAAAATAGAACTAGACTTAAGACTCTAGTTACAACTTAGCATTACACTTTAGTTCTAAAATAGAACTAGACATAAGACTTCAGTTATAACTCAAAATTACACTTTAGTTCTAAAATAGAACTAGAATTGAGACTTCAGTTACAACTCGACTCTTTACAAGGCAATTCAAAATTCTCTTCATGGTGCATAAAGTTACACGTGCCAATGCACTAGATCAATACATTTATATCATTTTCAATATTAGGAATATTGTTTGTTTCTAGCTCATAGGAATTTTATATTCAACCTAACATTTTCTAGATGCCTTGACTTTTTCTCATGACTCACAAGGCTTCACTAGGCTCACAGAGGTTGTACGTTCCCCTGAATTTTTCACTAGTCTGACTATGCTCACAAAGGTTGTATGTTACCTCTGAATTTTTCACTAGACTGTCTATGTTCACAGAGGTTGTACGTTCCCTCTGACTTTTTCATTAGACTCACATAGCATCTTGTTCGTCTTGACTTTTGGTTTGACTCATAGAGGTTGTACGTTCCCCCTGGATTTTTTCAATGCCTCACAAGACTGGTTGATTATCCAAATCTCCCTGGCTAGCCTCAGGGTGGCCCATATGGCCTCTCATTAGAGAATGAATTTTTATGCTGCCAAATTTAAAATGTGTTTGGGCCTATGCGGTCTTCTCCTTAAGTGCGTCCAATATCTGTACTGCAATCTCGTCGCTAACCAACCTTGCACATTATTCCTGGGTCTATGCCATATATGTTTTGGCTTCCTCTGCCTGTGCAATGACCTCTGTTGCTTGCTCCTGGAGTGGTTCCATTTGAGTCGGGCGCTCCTTTTTTTGTGTCTGTGCAATTATGAGTTCTTCTTGAAGTTTCTTCATGTCTTGTACCCCTTTGACGCACTCTATGATCAACATTGTATTATGCCTTAACTCAAGGTATTGGATAGCTACGCTTATCCTTTTTCCTTCCTGGTCACACTGCTGGACCTACTGATTCTCTTCCAGCTTCGTCCAGAGTTGCGCTACTTTCTCAAAAAATTAATCTATCGCATGGACTTGTTGTTCTATCTCCTTTATCTTCTCTGTTGCCTCATGTTTCCTTTTCTCCCTCACCTTTGATGGAGTGGTAGGTATGAGATGCTCCCAGAGATTCTCAATCTCCTGTTGGTATTGATCGATTGTCTACACAATCTTATCAATAATATTTGTTGATGTGAGTTTGGTCGTTTGTGAATTCTTTGGGATCTTCTCATAGGTTACAAGCACTATCTTCTCCAGTCCCTTCACGCGTTCCCTCTCCTCTTTAGTCTCCATCTTGGCCTACTCAAATACCAATTCAATCCCGTCATGTTTATCCTTTACCTACTACATTTCAATTGTATCTCTGCATGCATGAGACTGTACCTCCTGTGTAACATTGACTTGTAGTTTATACATGGCCTTGGTTAGTATCCACTGCAATACCAACTGTAGTTGATCCAAATCATTTAGGGGTGTTTTCCCCAAAATTTTGTCCATGCACAGCATGTTGGGTGTGACGTGAAATGTTGAGCTCGATTTTTCTATTGTCTGGATTGTATCCTTCTCGCTTGCTCCAGGTCCTCCTCCTACCTGTGATGTTGACAAGCATGTTTCTATGCTAGTGTCATCTGCCTATGCTTCCCCAATATCCCTAAGGAGTTGTCGCATGTATTCCACCTCTTCTTCAATTTTGCCCCTTTGGCGAGAAACATTCTCAAAATCCTTGAATGTGCGATTCTGAACCACTTGGGCCACCATTTATGCATCATCCTTCATAATCGTGTATTATGGAGGCATTCTATGCGCCTTCATCTTCTTGCACGCACCCCCCGTCTGGGTGGTTGGCCGCTTAGTCTGGTCTAGCTCTTGTGGAGTAGGACTTGATGCAATCCCTTGTGCTACCTCGACCTGTTTCTGTTGTACTTGGGGTGCCTGTGTATTGTTTGTCTTCCCAATCTGGACTCTTGTATTGGATGTCCCCCTTTCTTTTGTTGTGGCTTGTCCTAACCTGTCCTTGTTTTCTTGGGCACTGTTACTTCCTAGGGTTGTGTATGTGCCTTCCCTACCTCCTCAACATGTGTATGTTCATGTATTTCCTCCACCTCCTCTCTTTCTACAGATATTTCTCAAGTGAGAAATGGAATCCTCCATTTGTCGTCCCAATCCTTAATGGACATCTATATGTCCCCCTCCTTGATGTAGTATCGGAGTTGTATCCATTGCTTGTCGGGGTCCTTCCACGCCTAGATCCACATCGCATGTCTAGTGGATTTGAAGTTAGCTATGCCCTGATAGTGTGCAATAGCTATCAGGATGGATAGCCATGAATAATTAAATTTTTTCCTCGGATCCTGCGCATCCTTACTGTCATCTAGGAACATATTCAACAAAAAAGGGGTCCAGCTGAGTGTGGTTCCCTCGGCACACTTTTCTGCAGCTGCGACAACCTCGAACGAGACTTCCTCTTTGCGGCATTTTCTGAGAAGCTTGCATGCCATAATTTTTGTGGCCATTCTTATCATGATGTCACTAATTCGTTTGATAATGATTCTGTGTGACCCCCTCTCGGTGCCGTATTTCTTCTTCATCTCTTCGGCCAATGATTTATCCTTTGTTTTTTCCTTGAGGAACAATGCGATATCTATGCCTCATGATGGAAGCCCTTTGATGTGTGCTATGAGCTCTACGTCTGTTGAGATGAGTTGTTCCAGCCATAGATCTCTGCCATGTGTGACCGCCATCAACTGCTTGATGCAATTGTTTGCATATTGGCCTCTTCCAAAGTGTGGTAGGTCTAACAGACCTAAAATCCCAGTTTTTGCCAATCTTGTTGCCCACTGGACTGGTTGATGGACTGGTTCCCCAAAGGAATCTATACCCACAGTCTGTAGGTAGACTTGCTTAAAAATCTCCAGGAACTTGTTGGCATCTCTTACATCATGGTCTGAGTACCTCAATTTCTCTGCATAACCTAACAAGTCTGCTGCTACATGTACCCCTTTTGTTATGTGCGGAAAAACAATTGTTGTGGTGGGTTGTCTACACGGTGACCTAGTTACCATCTACTTATCCTTTTGTTGTGGTGGATGACTCGAGGTTCCAGCCACCATTGTTCGTTCTTCGGAATATTGTTCTGGTCAGCTAGTGAAATCTTCCACTGCTCCCTCTTGTGGTTGTTCTGACATGCTTGTCTATGAGTCTTCTGGAACGACTATTTCTTCCTAGTTTGGAGTTATCCCGTTAACTCTCAGGGCTTCTATAGAGTTTTCTGGTTGCACTTGGTTTCCTATGTCTTCATTCTGTTGTCCCTTTCCCTCTTTTGGCATATCAATTTCCATGCCTGCAGGTGTTTTTTGTTGGGTTTATTCCTTGATGCGTGTGGGGATTATTGGTGTTGCATCCAGTCATGGTATTTCGTCCACATTTACAACTTCTGGAGGTTGAGATGGTGGTTGTTAATTTCCCTGCGATTGCGATTGTGCTCTAATCCTAACTCTGGGTTTTCTGGCTGCCTGGCTCGGTTCGTCTTGTTTAGGTGGTGTCACGGTGGTAAAAACTTGTTGTTCACCGAGCTCAGTAGTCTCCGCAATCTTCACTCTCTACTTCATATTCTCTCTCGTTCTATGGATTTTCCAATTTCGTGATAACCTTTTCGCTCCCACGTCCCTTCTTTGTATTGGCATCGTATGAAGATTGTCGAAGATGTTATCGCGATTACAGATTCAATGAACCATCAGTTCCTTCATACTTGCCATTAATTTCCCTCACCGTCTTCAGTTGGCGCGATTAATGCGACGTACCGTCAGTCATTTCTGACATTCAATTTTGCTAGCCTTCATCACTTAGCACTTCTTTTGATGTAACTGCCTTTCCCGCTTGTTTTCACTTTGAATTGACCACTGACCGTATCTCCCTTGGGCTCATTCTTTCGAGTGTGCATGCTCCTTCTCCTTTCAGTGCACTGTGCTTCTGTTGGTACCGTTTAATATCCTTTTTTTTTTATTTTTTTTTTACTGCGCGGTGACTTTCAAGTTGCAGGTGGTCAACTGTCCTTGTACAGCTTCAATCAACTCCCATTGATCATTCCTCTGAGTTCTACACCTCCTAAGTCCTTCAATTGTACATTTCCCCCATATGTAACATTTTTTACTTCATATGGTCCTAACCAGTGCATTCTGAGTTTTCTTGTATGTTGAATGGATTTACTGTCATACATCAACACTAAGTCTCCTGCCTTGAATGTTTTCCTCTTAATATTTTTTTCATGCCAAGATTTTTCCTTTGCTTTTTGGACTTGTTGGTGGAACCCTACTATGATCCTATCTTCTTCCATGATCATCAGTTGATTCAGCCTATCCTTCATTGTGCCTCATTCTGTCATGTTCGTAATCATTGTTACGCGCAGACTGGGTACCAAAAATTCTAATGGCACCACTACTTCTTGTCTATATACCAGTCTGAATGGAATGTGTCATATCAAATTTTTGCATGTGGTCCTATATGCCCACAATACTTCTAGTATATTCAGGTCCCAATCATCCCTATTGACATTACAGATCTTTGTCAGTGCATTTTCAAGGATCTTGTTAAATGCTTCTACTGTTCCATTTTCCTATGGGTGATATGGAGTACTCTTTTGATGATGAACTTCAAATTCCTCAGTAATAGCCTTGATAGTATTTTTAATGAAGTGAGTGCCTTGCTCACTCATCAAAATTCTTGGGCAACCAAATCTAGTGATCACTTGTTCAAATAGAAAATGTGTTGTTGTTTTGCGCTGCAATATTTGATTGGTGTTGCCTCTGGCCATATTTTTCAGTATTTTGTCACAGTGATAATGTACCTTGTTCCTATCCTCTTTGTTGGTGGTTTAATTGGTCCCACAAATTCTATTTCCAATTTGTCGAATACCTGCAAACTTACATGTTGTCGCAATGGCATCTCGTCCCTTCTATTAGGTTTACCAACCCTCTGAAAGACATCACATCTCTAGAAGTACTCTTTCGAGTCTCTGTAAATGGTCAGCCACCATAGTCCTACGTGCAATACATTCTGCACAATAGATTTTCCTGTGTAATGTCCTCCTACTATTCCCTCATGGGCTTCTGCTAAAATACTTGGTCTTTCATGTTCAATCACATATCTTCTCGGGATGTTATCTGCGCCCATTTTGTATAAGTTTCCTGGAATCAGTTGATAGTCTGTAGCCTGGAATACCAGGTTCTTTTTCTACGTGATGTTATATTCCTGTGGCACAGTTCCTGCACTCAAGTACCGGATGATGTTTGCAAAGTATTCATCGGTGATCTGAACTGAAAATAACTATGCATCTAGAAAGTTGTCCCCTAAATTTGTAGGTTCCTATCCATTCATGATCCTCGATAGGTGATCAGGTCCTGCATTCGACTTACCTTCCTTCACTATAACTTCAAATTCAAATTCTTGAAACAATAGTAACCATCGACAGATTATCCCCCCCAACATTGGCTTGTTGACTAGGTACTTAAGGGCTGAGTGATTTGTGAACATATTAAAATGTTTTCCCAGTAAGTAATGTTTGAATTTATGCAGCGTGTAGACCATAGCTAGGCCTTCCATCTCTATAGTTTTGTAGTTATGTTGTGATTATGACAGTTTTATTCCCTCGAATGCTATCGGATGATCCAAATATCCTGCTCCTGGCTATGCAAAAATAGCTCCAAGTGATATGGATGATGCATCTACATGTATGTGGACTATCTTCTCCCAGTCTGGGACTACTAGTATCGGTGCGGTGACCATTTTTTCTTTCAGCATATCTAGACCATGTTAACAATCCTCATTCCACTGAAACTTTGTATCTTTCCCTAATAGTTTCTCCATTGGCGCAGTGATCTGCGCGTACCCTTTGATAAATTTTATGTAGTATCCTGTGTGCCCCAATGTTTCTCTTAGTTGATGAATTGTTTTTGGTGGTGGAAGGTTAACGATTACTACAATATTTGCAGGATCTACTAGTAAACCTTGCTTTCATACTATATGGCCCAATAGTATCCCAAATGGTGTTCCGAAGATACACTTCTTGATGTTTAATGATATCTAGAACTACCTACATCTTTCTCACATTAGACGCAAGACCTCTACATTGTATTTCAACAGACTATAGACTATCCAATCGTCCAAGTATACCTCTAGAAACTAGTGGATAAATTCCTTAAATGCAGCTATGACTACTCTGGAAAATATCATTGGTTCATTCTTCATTCCAAATGGCATGATTGTGTACTGGTAGGATCCCCATTCTGTAGAAAACGTGGTCTTGTATCTGTCTTTCGGCGCTATCTTGATCTGATGGTATCCAGAAAATCCGTTGGTGAATAAGTAAACTTCTTGTCCTCCTACATTATGTAACACTTCATCTGTTAAAGGTGTAGGGAACGAGTCATGTAGGCATACATCGTTCAAATTCCTCAAGTCGACGCATATTCTTATCCCGCCTTGTTTTTCCTCCTGAACTACCATCAGGCTTATCCATTCTGATTCTTCCACGGGTTCTATGATTTTGGCTTCAAGCATCTATCGATATCAGCTTTAACATTTTACTTATAGATCGGATTTAGTCTATATGGTCGATATCTGATCATTCTTGCCTCCACTCTGAATGGTATCTTCATTTCACCTATATTTCCTTCTATGCCCTTCATTTATGTAAACGTTGTGGGGAAAATGTCGTTGTACTCGTGTAGTAACTCTGTTATGCTTTCCACTATCTACTCATCCCAGTAGTCTCCAATGCTAGCCATTTTGGGATTCTCAACTATCCCAATGTTGAATTTCTTCACTTTGATCTGTGTAACAATTACTTCTGATTCTAGCAGTGGACCTTCCCCTTCTCTTTCTCCTTCTACTTCCTCAATCTAGATATCGCGTGGCTCATCTTCATCTGGTACATATTCTTGCACATGGTAGCATGAAATAGGTTCTTTCATTGTCTGTTTGTTCCATTGTTGTTCCTCTATTATGAGTTCAACTTCTAGTTCCTTAATGAATATCACCCCTCTTATTTGCTTAAGTGTTGCATCTACGTTGGATTTCTCATGCTTGAATGAGAAAGTGACTGTAAAATTTTGTTCTAGTACTGTCCAGCTCATAGTTCCTCTACACAGTTCCTAGTCTGTATACTATTTTTATGTTATTCCCTCTAAGGTATGTACTAAATGATGAGGCCATTCATCTAGGGGTGTCATTTTCCACAGTTCTCTGCACTTCTCCAAGTGTTATGTTGGTGCCCCCTGTCCATCGTATTTATGTTGTTGGTTGCTTTTTTGTTCTGTGCCAAACCTTATGCGCAGTAAACACTTACATTGGTACCAATCCTTGATTGTTTCCTTGTGTGCGCCCCACCATCTGGCAGGTGTGGCCTTGAGTTCTATATTGAGTGATAAGAGTATCTGATTTTCTACTACTTCGTCCTTGTACTGTACCAAGAATACTTCTAGATTGTTTACCCCATGGAAACTGAGTGGTGCCCTTATCTCTGTACCTACCCATCTTACTATGTGTTCTATTCTTACGCATATTCTTGTGGAGACTTCGTGTAGCCTCTGTTGCCAGTTCTCTAAATCTATATTTGAGTCTGATGCACATGAAGTAATGCTCTACCAACTGAGTATCCCATATGTAGTTGGTTTTACCTAATCCTCATCGTGCGCAGTTGTCCTGTACAATTGGTTGATTTCCTCCAATTCTAAACAAGTAGTCTCTACAAACCTCCCCCCTTCTGATGGGTCTAATGGCGCGATGAACCTGTATTCTCCTGACTCAAATGTCAGTTTTCGTGTCTTTAAATTCATTATGGCCTAGTTATCAAATTCCCAATCCAAGCCGAGTAATGATGGATATGGTGTTGTGTCATCCATTATTTCAATCAGTTCGAAGTTTTCTTTAGTGCACACCCCATCTAGATCTATTGTCACTACTTTCAGTCTGCCAATTGGGAGAAATCTATGTAGGTTTGCTAGTTTTAGCTGAACGAGTGAATATCCTTGTGTGGGATCTCCCATACATTTCCATGTCTTGTTGGGTAATACATTGAATTTGGATCCTAGATCCAGTATGATATCTCCCATGTTGAAATCTTTGATGTTGGCATTCATCATGAACTCCCTACTTGTTCTTCTCCTTGTATGTAGGTGATTGATTGTTTTTTGTTCTAGTTTTTCGTCTATCTCTAGGCTACATCTTTATAATATATTTTGTAATATTTTGACAAAGGATGGATCATTCAATAGTTTTACACATGATTTCAAAAATCCTTTGATTGTACTTACTTGTCCCAGGGGTTGCATTTCTTTGGTATGATCCAACGATGGACGCATATCATACTCTGGTACTTCCTTGTTATGTTGCGTAGTTGAAGTTGACGTGGTGTCTTGCTTTAGAAATTCTTTTCTAGATTACTTAAATGTTTCCTTCTTGTTCTGCGCATCAAACTATTTCCTTGGTTCGAAATTATTCTTCACCCACTGGTGTTGTACTGGCTCTTTTCGGACTACGTCATTGCATTTTTTAGCTCCTCCACATGTAACTATGTTGATGTTTCTCCCTTCATCCCTTGCTTCTGCTAAAATCCATTGAACATTTTGATTGTTCTGATTCCTCTTTTCCTGGATCTTCCATAGTAACATAGGGCATTCTTCCGTTTCATGATCCGATGCACGACAATACATACAAGTCGTTGGTGGAAGTGGACATTCTCTTGCATAATGTCCTGTTTGTTGGAATTTGTGACACACCACTGGTCCTCTACCTCTTCCAAAGCATCCTCTTTCTCATCCTCTGCCTCTGTAGCCATCTCAATCTCCTCACGGTGTGTTATACTGAGGCGCTTGATTATACTACGCGGTATTGTATTGAGGTTGTGTTGTGTTGTATTGTGGTTGCGCGGTATTATATGGTTGATGTGTAGTATTATACTACTGTTGCACAGTGTTGTATGGGAATGGTACTTGTTTAAACTGAGGTGTGACTTTCTCGGTCATCATTTCCGCTTGCACCCTATATGCATCTGATGTCCTCTCTCTCATCAAGTCCATAGTTCTGCAGTCTTTGTCATCGTGGCCCACTGAATTACAAAAGTTGCAATATGAACTCTTTGGGACTGTCTAGTACTTTTGCATCATTGGGCACTGATATGGATCGTGGCCCAGTTTCTTATAGATTTTGCACCATAGTCCTCTTGTTGGTAACGAATTTGGCATCCTTGCTGCCATATACTGTGCAAATGTTGGACATTCGTTCTTGTGGTGTCCTTTCGTCCTGCATGTGGTACACCAAATGACTTCTCATTTGTACTTACTTTTGTTATGGTTTAGCTGGAATGTTAAATTATTCAAATATTCCTTCATCTCTTCAATGGATGGATACGTCTTTTGATATTGGTTTTCTTCTAGTTGCAGTGCTTCCTGCAGAGCCTTTATCTGTGTCTGAAAATTATGTTGTTGCAATTGATAATTCAAGTGTGGTAATAGTGAATTGACGAACATGTGTCTATGTTGCATATATGTCATGAGATATTTCAACTTTCCTTTTAGTCGCTTGAATTTCTGGTCAATCTCCCATATGGATTCTCCTGGTTTCTGTCTAATTTGTATCATCTTGTTCATGTACTAATCTTCTGAACCTGGCTTCTAAAATTCATTAATCAACAATTTCTTGATATCCGCAATCATTCTGGTTGTCCCTGATGGATTGTTTGTGTCTAAACTCATATACAAATCTAGTGCGCAATCCCTTAGTGTGATCGCTAGCTGTGCAAGTTTGGTGTCCTCGTCTATGATCTGTTTTGCTTCCCAGATCTTCTCACATATAAAAGTGTTTTTTCAGGTCCTCCGATGCTTCTCCTTTGAATTTCGGTAACCTGATGGTGGGATCGTGTCTGGCCATCCTGAATGTTGTACTAATACCTTTGTGCGGTGTATATACTTGACTAGTTCTTCCTGAATTGGCTCCTCCAGTTGTTGTTACCTTTGTAGATGTACTTCATGTTTTCTTCCTTCTCCCGAAATTCGATTGTCTAAACGGTGGTGTTATTTTTGGTGTGTTATTCATACATGGGTTGATGGGTTCCACACTGACATTAATATGGATAGGATTTCTACCTTCTCTTCCGGCTCTTGGACCTCTCATCTTCCTCTCACATGTTGCACATAGGATTTCCTCAATCTGCTCCATAGCCCGGAGATCATCTACCTCCTCTTCATCACTTGCCAAACCTTCCCTCGCGGTTACGACTATCTTCTTAGTGTTCACCTTGTATTGGTAGGGTACTCCACTACACGTCTTTCTATTTTTCTCCATGATCCGCTTGATCTGGTCGTTTTCCATCATGATTAGGTCCAAGGGTTCCTCCTTCTATCCTTTATCCACTTCTCCTTCCATTTCTCCTTTTTCTATCAGTGCTTCCCCCCTTCCCCCACGCACGCAGGAAAGTTTAGTTGTCTGACCCCATTGTCATTATGCCTTTGTTATATAGCAGTATCTTAATAGAAGTATACAACAATCGAATATACCTTCCTTGAGGCCCACGTAGAAACTCTTTCTCCAATGCATTGTATGACTTCGCGGTATCTACTGCAAATTTTGTTATAAATCCTGCTACAATATTGTCGAGCCAAAAATATACTACGTGGGTGAATTTTTTATTCACCTGTTGTAACTGCTCAATCTGAACCAAAGCCCACTCTAACTTTCAGATCCGGTTTGTTGCATGGTTATCCTTCAACCTCAATATCCACTCCTGCAATAAGTGTGGAAAATCACAGAATATTACTTCATGCAGATCACTAAACACATACTTCTCAAGATATTTGTGCAGTGTTACTCCAGAGTTTATGTTATCTTTCTGCTCAAAATCCATATCCTTTGTCTTCAGCCATCTTTCGATCTCTATTTTTTTGGGATTCCACGGTCTCAACATCCCCTTCTAGCGACGCATTCTCACCTACTTGTCGTCTGATTCAGTATTCTCTTGACGTATCTTACGTATCTTTTAACATATTTTCAACAGATCCCATCTACTCAATGCTATATTGTTCCAACCGGAAACGGAACCATTTGTTAGTTTAAATATTTGAGTTTATATATTTAACATGATTGACCCAAGTTCAAGTCTACTAGGGTTCCAACAAAGCCTCTAAAACTATTGGCCTTCCTGGTAAACCAGAAGGCAACGCAGTACACAGGGTGCAATGTGCAGTATCACCCGAGATAATATTAATGGGTGATTGCAATACTCAGGTGTTTGTAGTCCAGGATTGAATGGAGATATGAGAAGTGTGCATTGAGATTTTTATTTAACTTATTAAAGCAATATACTGTCATTCTCTATTATGCATGTAATGTAATCAACGCATTCATTCATCATACTAATATTTATTCATAAATAGTAAAAGAGACACAAGCATTCAATCAAAGAACACAGGTTTTACTGTGGTTCACCCCCCCTGGGCTACGTCCACAAAGATCTAGCTCTTAAGCCCTTTTATTATGGCAGTTCCAAAACTATAGTGTCTTGCACTTTACAACTCATCCTCATTCAGGTCAAGATTTATTATGAGGCGAACTAGATCGCATCAGGCTCCTCAACCTGCAATCTAACCCTCAAGATCTACCCTCCTTACTCCTCTACAGCTCAACAACTTAAAAAAAGGTATCAGATTACAGTAGTGTTTTTCCAAAACTCCCTAAAAGGTCTCTCTATCTCTGCTATATCGACTCCCTTAATGAATCCTTAAGCATGTCTATATATATGTTTCTGGCTCATCAGCCATTACAATGTATTACAAAAACCCTAACCCTAACTTCGTTAGGTCTTCCATGCATGCAAGTGTGTTTCTCTTCCTTCCAGTTGTTGCTTTCCTCGTGCATTCGTTCCTTCCCAAAAATAGCCTTTCTTTCCTCTTTGGCCTACTTCCAACACTTGTGTAAAGGAGAAAAATAAGGGTTGTTGTCCCCTTATTTTGTGTTTACCCGAACTTAAGTGGACAAACTATGTTTGTAATATTTTGTATAAATATAGATCAACTCTATTTCATGGATATCATAGCTCTTCCAGGTGGAGAAGGATACTTGGCTGAAATTTTCACCCTACTTGGTAAAATTCATTCTCTCTCTCTATCGTGATATGGTTTATCTCTTGTCTTATGGAAGGAAGTGGTGTGTTATTCTTGGAGGCTCTTTCTCTTTGCTTTGGTGATGAAATTGTGTAACGACCCTGCTTAAATAGATGTATATGATTATTAAATTATAATTAATTTAATAATATAACTGTCCTAAAAGATTAGTTAAACCATAATCATTTCTTAAAATAACATTAACTAATTAATTATTATTAATTAGTTATTCATGATTGTCAATGATTAATTTAAGTATTAGTTAACTCATTAATTAATAAGGTAAATAAATAAAAGGAGGATAATAAATTATATTATTAAATTAAGTTATGTACCCAATAAGGGATAACATATTAACTACAAGGGATAAGATATTAAATAAAGGGGATAACGGGGCATTAACGGGAAAGGATAAGAAGGTAATAAATGAGTTAGGTAGGGATTAAATGAGGCGGGGAAGTCGGTGAAGGGGGGGTAAGGAAGGGAAGGAGGTGGACGGGAGGTCATTCTACGGGAGGTTGGGGATGGATTTTGGGAGCTTTGGGATTTGCAGAGAGAGGTGAAATTTTGGGAGTGGGATTATATCAGTGCATCGGGGTTGCTGGGGGTTTTGGGCACGGGGGCCAGGATATCCATATGATATCCTGGAGCTAGGAAGTTACCTAGTTGGCAGGGAGGAACTAGGTTTTTGGGCAGTGTTTTACGGTGCAACAACGGTCAAGAAGGCATTTGGACAATGGAGGGTTATTAGCATCAGGTTCAGGTATTTCAAATTATGCATTGTTTTAATCTCTTATAAAATTTTATTATTGTTGATAAATTTGTAGGCGAATGTGCTAAATTATAGAAATTTCTTGAATTTTACTGTTATGTTGTAAATTAA
>ML790667.1:0-38264 GCA_009831015.1 Picea engelmannii | reverse complement strand
AGAGTGGAGGGAAAATTTCCCTAAATTTAATGGTGATCCATATCTAGTAGTCACCCACGTCATGAATTGTATGACGTATGCTTCAAGCTTAAATGTGCTACATGAAGATGTGTTGATGAAATTTTTTGTATATTCACTGGAATCAAGTCAAAGGCGTTGGATTTCACACTCATCTAATCCAAGAAATATCCCATCTTCTACAAAGATCATTGAATAATTTCTTAGGAATTATTGGCCAACTACCTAGAATTTGCAAGATACTTTCCAAGAGCTCAAAGATGCTCTTTGCAGAGAAGGTTTTCCTATAGATGAGGATGAAGAAAAGATTGAAGAATATCCTGATGTACTTTCTCATGTTGAAGATCCAGACGAGACTTTTGATGATTATGAAGTGTTGATATATTCCCTTCCACTTGGTGAGGACATCCAGGCCTCAACTCCTCCTGCACATCAAGAGGAGAACATGATGAGTCATGACCCTTTTGAAGATATTGATGATGCTTCATTCCATGATTTTGGAAGTGAAGAAGTATTATATGATCCCATAGATGTGACAAGTTATTTTGAATAAAGGAAAACAAAGAACTATGTATTAAGGTTCAAGACCCATGCAATGAAGAGGCAATGGAGGGACATGTCCATAAAGAGAAAGAAGAATTATGATGAATCACAATAGGTTGACACATCGTTATATTTTTTCCCTATTCATGAAGGTGACATTGTCTAGGATTTCTTTCCTCTTGTGCATGAAGTTGAAGAAGTGATTAGTCGCAATGATGAAGAAATTGAAGATATAGTAGAAGCCTCCCTAGAGTCTATCCAAAGACAAAGATGTGGTTATTTTTAGTCATATTGATGGTTTATGAAAGAACCCTTGGATTTGGTTGATGATCATAAAGACATGTTCATATAAACTAGGAGATGTAGATGGGATGTTGGTTGTGTCATCTTTGATGGAGACCCCATTTACAACATTGAGGGTAGCTGTCAGGAAAAGGAGGTTAAGGTATCATCTTCAGAGGACTCGTCTTCATGCATGTATGATTCATAGGTTTCACATCCTAATGATGATATGATTACATATTTGTTATGTGCATTCAAGGTTGACCCGACACAACATTTTCAGGATGATTTCCAACCATCCCTTGGGACTTGTAATGTCGATCCTTTTGGGGATGCAGACTTTTCCTATGAGGACTTTCAACCACCTTCATCCTCAATTTTAGATGAACACCAGGACATGGCCATCCTAGAGCAATCAAAGGCTCTCTATACAAAGAGAAAGTATTTTCATATTGAGGATTTCTACAAAGATTCACAGATGAAGAGGCTACGTCTTTGTTTATCTAGACCTTAGCATGTCCCTTACCTCATTCCTTCTTCTCAGGGAAATCATGAGGTCTTCTTGAGATATCTCATATCTTCTCAGTATTCAGGAAGTAGTGATCATACTAATGTAGATAATCATGATCCATCGTCTACATATGATAACTCTATTCAAATATGGATTTATCAAGCTTGTGGCTATCACTTCATGAAGGATTTTTGGGATGATTGGGCTTGTGGTTTCTCTTTCTAGCAGGATTTCCTCCCTCCCACCCATCGTCATGAGTTTCATTTCATAACTGATTATATGTATATTTATTCTCATGATTATTATGGGCTAGAATTATCTTTGTTGTTTCACACGATTAAGCACAAGGGAAGATACCTTGATGAAATGATGAACAAGTGATTGCACTAGTTGTTCGACTTACCTTGATGAAATGATGAACGAGTTATTACACTGGTTGTACGACTTCGCCTGACATTTCAGGACCTAATCTTCAAGGCCCTAGGGCCTTAGGTAAGTAGGTAGGTCATCTTGATTTCTGTACATTTTCATATTGATTTCTCATAGAAAATAGCTCAGCTGCATTTTCATATTTCATTTTGCTCTAATTCAATATTGATATCATGTTTAGTTTATAAATTTTTGAAAAAATGATAGAACCACCCTATATTTTTTAGTGTTTTACTTCAGTATAAGCACAGGTCTACTAGGAGATGTTGTGTGTCTCATGCACTCTACGACGAACACATGTCTCGAAGTAGGAGCTAGATGTTATCCCCATTTTTTGGGATAACTGAGGAGATGATATATTGAGGCCGTTAGGTTGTAGAAATGGAGTATCAAGAGACACCTTGACTAGCAGTGTCCACTTGCACATATAGAGACCTACCTCACCACCACATCTCCAGGTTGAACATGAAAATATCCACCACATCAGTTGGCCTCTGAAATGCATTAGGTCTTTCTCCATGAGATACAAGTCAGGTATTATGGTGAGTGTAATTTCAATATTTGAGGCATTTGAGTTTGTTGCATCTATTACTTATTTTGATTATGTGACATTTTCTTGGACATTATGGTCCTTTCCCCGTTTCACCTTGATGGTTGACATTGTGCCCTAGTAAGTGGGTCACCCTTCGGGATAGGTATTCTATTGGGAGGTACTTTCGACGAGTCATCATGCCATTCCCAACTATACTTGTCACGTTTCACACTTCATCCCCTCGTATCCTCACCTTTTGGGTTTTTTGGGTGTACTAACCCAAGAAGGGGTTGTCCCTCACTTCATGGGAAGAAGGGATTGAAGGCCCAGAGGCTTGTAGCTGGAAAAAGATAAAATATTGATTATGAACCTTCCAGGTGCTTGCCCAAAAGAGGTATTAAGAGAAATGAAAATATTCTTCTAAAATATCAAATACATGTAAAAGAAAACACATAACACAAATGTCCCACTTGCTTGACGGATTTACACAAAGTGAATTACAAGATAGACTATACCCCCATGGAACTATGTGTACTTCTCCCTTAAAGCGACACTTTGGTACTCCCCCCCGAGCTAATCAATTCACTCTAGGGAGTAACCAATGTTTGGACCTTAATTAATTAATTGCAATGAATAGGCTTGGAAAAAGGATGCATTGAAAATGAAGGTGAAACACACCCTCTACAAAGGAACCTATAAGTGAGACACTAAAACCCCTTGTATGTGATCTAGAATCGGATCCAGAAGCCTGACAGGGCTCAAAAATGCTCAAAAATGAAAGTGCTTGGAATCCGACAAAACTAGCGCCATTGCGTCCATATCGTCTTCCTGATTCTGGCCATATATTTACTTCGTCAAATGGGCTCTGTATGCGAAAGATATAACGTTCTGTCCGAAAACCCAAACAAGCAAAAAAAAGGGATGACTGTATAGTCCATACAGTGCCACGTGGCATGTTGACTATACAGGTCGTATGGTCGTACAGCTGACATGGCAACTCTTGGAGGTGACACATGGCAGGTGATGTGGTTTATGGTATATAGTTGGACCAATCTATGGGTGACACATGTCACCACTGTAAGGGTGACACGTGGCACGGGATGATGTCAGCAACTGACTGGGCAGGTACGGTGGCAGGGTACGTGGCAGACACATGAGTCATCCAGCATTCGACATTTGGAAATTTGTGGTTGGTTTTTGATGTGCCACATGGCCCAGTCATGGGCTGCCATGTGGCACCCTATGGTTGGTTAATGGTTTTATGTAAAATTTTATGGGTTTACCGTGGGTCAAACCCCCGACCTATCCTCCGGGCAACGGACTGGCAGGACCGGGATAACCGCCTGCTCCAATGGTAGTTCTTGTAAACTATATGGTAAGCAAATTATTTATGTTTTATTAAGGTATTTATCGGCGAGGGAAAGGGTCGGGGCTTATCCCCAACCCTCAACACAGTTTCATTACCACACGACCACGATTCAATATACAGCCCATGGTTCCACATATGTCACCACATGACCGCCCCATGTAACCGAGAGCGCGGGGTTTGAACTTGCGGGTGTGTGTGGATAGGGACCAGCCATTAGTCCATGGGTGGGTTCCATATGACCCAGACCATCCACCAAAAAAGGGCACGCGATTAGCCATTAGTTCTATCCATACACCCGATGACCAGGCAGAGGGGGGCCATCGCAGAGCCAGTGGAGCACCCAGCCACATGGTCGCCTCCTATATGACCAGGAGCATGCCCCAAAGGGGCTGCACCCTATTTTTAAAACTAAAATGGGTTTTTTGCTATAGTTTGGGATTTTGTTTGGTTTAATGCCTGTTTTTAATGGATTTTCTCCATTTTTGGGAGATATTGGGCATTTTTGGAACCAAAATTTTGGGAGGAAGTTGGGGATGGATAACCAAATTCAGATCTATATAAACCAGGCATGTTTGAGGCCATGGAAGACAGAAAAGAGTAGAGTTATGCTGAAGGGAAGCCAAGCCAAAGCCATTTTTATGCAAGGAAGCTATTGAGGAGCAGACGCTTGTGGGTCATTTCTGGGAGCTCCGGACGTCCATTTTGCATGTCATTTTCTTTGAAGGGTTCTAGAGATATAGAAGAACATGATCAGATCATTCTTGTAGCCAATTGGCACTGCTGCAATGTACTTTTGAGATTTTGAACATAAATAAAGAAGCCTCCCCCACAGAGACAAAGGCCCGGAGACGTAGGCAAAGTTGTGTCGAACTCCGTTATCAATCCTTGTGTTATGGTTTGTTGTTTATTACTTCATTTAAGATCTGCATATGTGTATATGGATGTCATAATTCCTCTCTTTTCCTCATTCTTTCATTAATTTTCTCAAATGGTTAATTAACACATGCAAAATTAAAACTCAACCATAGTCATTTAAAAGATCCGATGGATCAGTATGTCATGAACCCCATGCCAAAAATGATTCCCCTCATCCATGACACATCATCCATGTGAATTATAAGGAGGTCCCCTTGGGAAACACCCCTAAACTTGTGGAACAATTCACCCAATAGGTAGTTTTGTCAACCGTCCCATACCTAAATTTGGAAAATTGCATAGGGTCTTTGAGCATTAGTTTATTTTTATGTGGTTTGGATGTACATGCTTAGATGGATATTTTATTTATTATCATGATTCTTTGACTTTATACCCTTGGAGGTTGTATCCATTTGTCTTTGCAGGACCAAGATGGTGGACAATTTTGGAAGAATAAGCATAGCTTGGGCTTCCATGGGGCTTGAAGCCCACAGGTTGGATTTTGAGGGCCCACTTTTTGGATGATGATGACTTTCCTTTGGAGGCCTAGAGAAAACATGGAGGGCCTTTCCTATCCCTCACATGTCAAATGATTTTTTTGGAGAGCTAAACCATCACCTTTGAGGAGTTGGCATCACCATTGGGGCTAGGGTTTTGTTGTGTTGAAGTTGCTACTTGTTGACACTTGGCATTATTTGGTGGGAGAAGACTTGAGGAGGCTATAGTGCATGAGAGGGAGGCTCTATGATCCCCAATGAATTCAACCTTCTACTCCAACTACTTTTCAAAGGGTCAAAACGTCACCCTTAGAGGGGTGACACCTTTTTTAGGGTTTCTATTGTGCACTTTTTAAATTTTAAATTTGAATTAAAAATGAATTTCTTGTGTAAAGGGGAAAAATAAGGGTTGTTGTCCCGTTATTTTGTGTTTAACCTCACTTAAGTAGAAAATCTATGTTTGGAATATTTTTTATAAATAGAGATAAACTCTATTTCATTGATATCATAACTCTCCCATATGGAGAAGGATACTCGACTGAAATTTTCTCCCTACTTGGGAAAATTCATTCTCTCTCTCTCTCTATTGTGATATGGTTTATCTCTTGTCTTGTGGAAGGAAGTGGTGTGCTATTCTTGGAGGCTCTTTCTCTTTTCTTTGGTCATGAAATTGCTTGGTAACTAGGGTTTTGTCTTGGCATTTCTTCAAATTTGTAAGGAAAATATGCACTTTGTTAGGTTTATTTATTTTTCCATACTTGTTTTTGGCTAGATCCTTGGAGGAGTATAAGGATTTACAACCTCCACCCATTTTTATCATTATTGTTTGTTGAAAATATTATTCCAAAGGTTGATAGGAGGAGTAAAAGGCTTTACACCCTCCTAGAATTTACCTTGTTAGGGTTGCTATCTCAAGGGACTAAACGGAATTACAACCCTTGAAATTTAGTAGTCCTAACCTAATACAAGAAGACTGCACAACCCATTTGGAAAGGAAATAATCTTTTATTGCATTGGAGAATAAATTGATTGCATTGAAGTACGTGATTTTACGAGATATTAAATTTGTTCAAAGTGGAATCAATTATTTTCCTTAATTTCTTGCTTGAGTCACTAGGGTGTTTTGATTGGTCAAGGATACCTTGTTTTTTTTACAAATTTATGCTACAACCATTAGGGATGCATCAAAATATCCTTTTCAAGCTCAATTTCTCACTCTTTTACCATTGGAAATTTGAAAGTTGTTATTGTTAATCTACTTGATGTTGGCTATTGTTGGGAAACGTTTTGGCTAATTCCTTGGGGTAAAAGTTGATTTTGTAGAAAATATTTTCTACAGCCATTTGGCTGCTCTGAAAACATATTTTGGCATCCCTAATTGACCATCAAACCTTGTGCTAAAGTATTGGGAATTAGTATGCATGTTTAGTGCTTCATTTCCAAATAAATACTTGATGCTTTTGATGGTTATTTCTGCAGTAAGTAATTGATTGTTGCAAATAGGGACATCAAGCTTAACTTGCTTGTCCACCTAACATATACTACATACAATTGGTTTTTCTTGTGTCTCAGGAAGGTACACACTCTCTCAAAAGGTACCCAAGGACTTGGAAAACTTAAACCACTCCCGAGACTCATCCTCAACCCTTCTTCCATCTAGTAAATTGACCTAAAGGGATTTCATTTCATCATATCACTTTCCATCTCATTTCCCCCTAGGATCACTCAAAATTCCCCCCTTGAGGTGATTACTTCACCTCTAAAGTGATGAGAATACCTGCCTAAGGTGATATTGGGTAGGTGTTCCCTTAGTTGTCACCATTTTTTTGTTAGGTCAGGATTTTCCCAACCTACAACTTGTGCAATAACATTTTGGCATTGTTTCCAGGGAGGATTTTGAATCCTCTTCCAAACCCTAACGAAACTTTGGAAAGCTATCCCAAATCCTTTTTCCCTAGGTTTCCTGGCGACTCTGCTTGAAGGATGTTAGCCTTTCCATCCTTTGATGATTTGTGATCTCATTTGGTGACTCCATTGAGGTATTACCCTAAGTTATGGAACCATGGCCTCACAGGACTTACCATGGGAATTCCATAAGATGTACCCTTCTCTTAATGTTCAGGATATCCCCAGATATTCAAATCATTTCTCTACAAAGTGGAGCAAAAATTTCCCTAAATTTAATGGTGATCCAGCTCTAGTAGTCACCCACTGTAGTGTCCCTTTCCAAATAGGAGCTCCAGAGATGAGGCTTAATAGTCTAAACTGCCCCGTTAGACTATAGACATGGCTAGAAAAGGGGTAAACAAGGTTACTAGACGTCACTCCAGTCAAAGGTGTTATGTTTGGAAAGTGACATTGAGTTAAAAGTGGTTAAATCAATTTTAAGTCATTATGAGCTAAAAATAGAACAGACAAGCTAAAATTATAAGTCATTAGTGAATTAGGGTTTCAACAATGAATTAGGGTTTAGGAAATCTATAAGAGAAGGGTCAGTGACCTAATTCATCATTATGCAGATTATGACTTGTCATTGAGGAGAGAGGCGCATCTCAGGAGAGATAGTTTAATGGATTCCAAGAGGAAGACAACAGTTGGTTGATTTTGGTGTTGAGAGACACACACTAGTCACTGGGAAGATCACACAAGTCTTCCATCGTTATTCAACAACAATTACACAGGGTCCAACAGTAAGGGCGCACTTATCCAGGGTGAGGGCACAACTTATGAGGAGGTTCAGTGGATCGAATTGTCCCATACAGGGAGATTTCAAATATTCCCCTTAAACCTAGTTGAGAGGAAGGAAAGGCATGTATTTTTCCTAGTTCCTCGTCAGATTCTGATGGAGGAATCATGTCGGGTTCATTTTCCATTCTTGGAAGTGCAGTACTTTTGGCGGACACATTCAGGGTTCCCAAGTGAGCATCAGATCAGATTCAGGGAAACCATTCTAACCCATTTCCCAGTAGGTCAGGGTGATCATTTTGAGAAACTTCTCAGTTGATTCTGATGGTGGAACCACTAGGGTGCAATTTTCCAAAGAGAGAGAGGTGCATTCCCCTAGGGGGATCCATCCAGGGTCCAGACACAACAACAGAGGGGCTGGTCAGTCATCAGGATTGATAATTAGAGAAGGGTGCATCATTTGGGATAGTTTCCAGGCCTTTTCGAGAGGTATAGCCACTAGGGAGAACTTTCCAGACCTTCAGCAGTTACTGTGTGAGATGCCATAGTTCTAGCTCATCCTTTGACCCCACAGTGCTCATTTACTATCGGGTATTATCATTTAGTTTTCTTATTGTATTCCATCTAAGATCCTTTTTTCTTTTTATCTAGCAGTGTGATTCATTTTATTCATCCGCATTCGGCATTTGTACTTTGCAGAGATATCATAATATCAACTTTGCAGTCCTTTATCGCATTTGTTAATTGTATGATCATTTATATGATGTAAACAATTAATCATACACACACATTAGCAATGTTTCCTAGATTACCCAATTCAGGAACATTACAGTGGTATCAAAGCTTTAGTCCCACCAGCCTGTGACTAAAGACGATGAGTGCAACAAAAGACCTAGATGGTAGTGAGAACGTAGGTGATGAATATGTCACTTACAACAGGCGCAAGGAAAGAATGTCTAGGCCTGACTTTCCTCCTTTCCCTTCCAACTCATAGGAAGAGGAAGAGGTGGACAGGGAATCAGAGAGAAGGGAAGAGAAAGAGGTTGAGCGTGAGGCGGAGAGGATACTAGGAGATATATATGAGTGACCAGAGGGCAGCGATAAGGCCCCCATGGAGCCAGAGGCATCCTTCATGCAAGTTATCAACGATATGGTAGCTAGTCAACGGGCCATGAATCAGTCCTTGGCACAGATGGCTGAAATATTGGCTATAATGGGCACCCCAAGCACACAAACCCCACATGAAACATAGGGGAACTCGCGGGGTCAGACAGTAGGCCCCAGTCTCCTACTCCCACATACACCTCTTTGAGTAGGATTCCCAGACCTTTATTTCCCAATTTCCAGAGGGCACCCCCAATAGAAGCATAGTTATCGATAGCACAGAGTTCATCCACTCATGCAGAGGACATTGCAGAGTACAGGAGGGAGTATGCAGCATTGGTCTGTGACTTCCATCGGGACATGACCCTAGTCGAGTATTGTGGGCTCAGACTCAGGAACTACCCCAGAGAGACACAGAGAGGAGGACCACAATAGTAGCAGGGGCATAACATTGATTTCATCCTGAAAGTTGGTAAACTCACCATACCTTCTTTCGAAAGATCATCCAAATGCACCGCCAGAGCTTGGGTACAGAATCTAGACACATAATACAAGCTCAACCAGATGACCAAGACAGAGGCCATCAGTTTCACTAAATTACACTTGGAGGGTGAAGCACATGAGTGGTGGCATCATGGATTGGTGACATTGGGTCATAGTCACATCACCTCCTATGGGTATTTCACAGAGAGACTCATGGGCAGGTTTTAAAGGAGGGATCCCGAGATTGACTTCAGGGATCTATCCCAGTTGAGACAAACTGGAACAATAGAGGCATTCATCACAAAGTTTCAGTGGGTAGTCATGGCAGTGACAAATATATCAAAGCCCAGGTTGATCATGATATTCACAGAGGGGCTCACAGAGCCTTTGAGAGGATGGGTGAAGGCATACAGTCCACCCACCGTACAGGATTCCATCCTATGCACTCAAGATTTGGCAGACTCAATGCCAAATACTAAGCCCTTTTCCAAACCCTTCATACCCTAGAAGGATCGAGACAGGAATCCATTCCAGAGAGAATGGAAGGGAAAGGAGAATTTGGATGATGAGATGAGGTGGGAGCTTATGAGGAAGAATATTTTCTTCAACTACAGAGACCCTTGGGTCCCAGGCCACAGGTGCATGGGAAAGGGTGAGATTCATTATATTGAGGTGGCAACAAATAGTGTGGACAGTGAGGAGGAGGAGCAAGACAGTGTATCCACTAGCTCAGAGGACGAGTCAGCACAGGCAGAGGAGAAGCCTCCCTGTAGACCACTAACACCGGCACGAGCCAACCCTCTTGTAGTTCTACAACTGCCTAAGTAGGCTAACATATGGAAACCAACAAAGGGAGGAGTCATAGCATCCCTTTCTAGTGTTCCTAGGTATGATACCCTCCGGATCAGAGGGACTATTCAGGGGCAATGGGAAATCACACTAATATATGGTGGGGCCACCAACAACTTCATTGACGCTTCACTGGTATCGAGATGGGCACTTCAGACAAAGGAGTTTGCGGGGTTTGATGTTGCAGTAGTAGATGGCCGCACAATGGAATGTCTAGACAGAGTTCTAGACTTGGAGATAAAGTTAGGCAACTACACAATGAGAGACACATTTTATGTGGTTGACCTATCTAACACATATGTGGTGCTAGGAGTTCAGTGGATGATTACCTTGGGAACAATCACCACCAATTACCAAACCTTGGAGATGGGGTTCAAAGACTGTGATGGGAAGAATGTTGTTCTGAGAGGTATGTTGACAGGAGCACCCAGGATAGTTTGAGCCAAGAGGATGGAGAGGATATTCATACATGGGTAGGTATCATATGACGTAGAGTGATTTATCACTACGGGAAAGGATTCATAGGGACGACAAAAATATCATACAGAGATCAATAATTTGTTGGGACGACATCAATAGGTTTTTGGGTCGATTCCACCAGGGAGACTACCTGATAGGGGTTTTGAGCACACCATTGAGTTCGAGGAGGGGGACAAACCTATGATGACACCCCCCTATAATTATCCTAGGAGGTTCAAGGATGAGATAGAGAAGGCAATCAAGGAATTGCTAGCGATGGGACACATTAGACTGAGCAACAACCCATTCACCTCTTCAATTGTCTTAGTTCTGAATAAGGATGGAACCATGAGGATGTGCATTGATTACTGGGCCTTGAAAAAGAAACCATCAAGAACCAGTATCCTATCTCGTGCATTAACGAATTAATGGATGAACTCAATGGGGCATTTTTCTTCTCAAAGATTGATCTACTTTCTAGGTATCATCATATCAGCATCCGAGAGCAAGACATAGAGAATACAACATTTCGATATCACTCTAGACATTTCGAGTTCCTGG
Organism: Picea engelmannii; assembly: GCA_009831015.1. Lineage (NCBI taxonomy): Eukaryota > Viridiplantae > Streptophyta > Pinopsida > Pinales > Pinaceae > Picea > Picea engelmannii. The sequence goes on along the minus strand of ML790667.1, from coordinate 27,027 downwards.
TTATGCCATTTTGGCTAACCAATGCACCTGCCACATTCTAGTCTTGCATAAACCACATATTCGGAGATCAGTTGAGGAAATCAGTCTTGGTTTTCTTCGATGACATCTTGGTCTACAACAAGACATGGAAGGAGCACATGAGGCACCTAGATGAGGTATTGAGCATCCTGGAGGCGAGGTCATTATATGCCAAAGAGTCCAATTGTGAGTTCGGTATGACATAGTTTCTTTACTTGGGCCACATCATCAGTGCACAGGGGGTACAGGTGCACAAGAAGAAGATCAGGTCCATTCTGGATTAGCCAATGCCCATGAACATGATAGAGTTGAGGAGTTTCTTTGGGTTGTGAAGCTATTACAGGTGGTTCCTCCAGGGTTTTTTTCATCTTGGATCACTGCTGATAGATCTTACCAAGCATGGGGATTTCATATGGACCGAGGAGTCACATAAATCCTTTGATCACATGAAGGAATTCATGGGCACGTTTCCAGTGTTGGCATCACCAGACTTCACCTTGCCATTTGTACTAGAGTGTGATGCATCTGGCGAGGGTATCAGGGAAGTTTTCATGTAGGGAGGACACCCCATTGTATTCGAGAGAAGGAAAACCAGTCGGCCTGAGAGTTTGTACTCCATTTATGACAAGGAAATGCTAGCAATCATGCATGCCTTGACCAAATTTAGGCAATATTTGGTGGGAAGCAAATATGTGGCCAATATAGATCACAACATCTTGAATTATTTCCTTGAGTAGAAGGACCTCAGTGAGCACCAATAGAAATGGGTGATGAAGGTACAGGAATTTGAATTCAACATAGAGTATGTCAAGGGGAAGAAGAACATTGTGGCCAATGCACTATCGAGGAGACCTGCGGCAGGTTCTTTGATGGATATTTCAGTAGATTGGAAATCCCACTTATTAGCAGAATACTCCAAGAACAAGTTCTCTTGTGAGGTTATGGATGGGAAGATATTGGATGATAGGTATAGCATCATTGATGATTTCATATTCGACAAGGAAAAATTCTACTTGGTGCCAGATCTGGGGATCAAGAAGAAAATCCTCACAGAAGTTCATGATTCACCATTAGCAGGCCATTAGGGGTTTCTCAAAACATACAAATAGATCAAGGAGAGGTTCTCATGGAAGGGCCTCAAACAGGACATTATAAAACATGTCAGTGAGTGTTTGACTTTCCAGCAGAACAAGTCAGAGCATACTCTTCCAGTAGGGCTACTTGGTTCCAGATTCAAGGCTCAAGAAGAAGATCCTCACAGTAGTTCATGATTCACCGCTAGTAGGCCATCAGGGATTTTTCAAAACCTGCAGATAGATCAGGGAGATGTTCTCATGGAAGGGCCTCAAACAAGATGTTATGAGACACGTCAGTGAGTGTGTGACCTTCCAGCAGGGCTACTTCAGCCACTCCCCATTCTAGAGCAGAAATGGGAGAGTATATCGATGGACTTCATCACGGGCCTACCCAAGGTCCAGGGTAAGGACTGTATCTATGTAGTGGTTGACATATTGACCAAGTTTTCTCACTTCTATGCTATACCAACAGAGTATAACGTATTTCAGGTAGCCAAGCTATTCTTCAGGTAGGTCTTTAGACTTGATGGGTTGTCGAGGAACATCGTCATTCACAGGGATAGTTGGTTCATGGGGACATTCTAGAGAGAGTTGTTTTGGTTGGTGGGGACAAAGCTGACACCCAACACCAACTATCACCCTCAGACATATGGGCAGACCGATATTGTCAACAATTGGGTTGAAGGATATTTGAGGAACTATGTAGGTGGACAACAAAGAACATGGGTAAAGTGGCTTCATTTAGGAGAGCATTGCTACAACACCACTTTCCACATGTCCATTGGTATGAAACCCTTCCAAGAATTGTACGAATATGATGCTCCCACTTTTGTAGACTTGGTTTTTGGGGAGAGAAGATCTCCCAAGGCCAAGGATTGGATCATAGAGAGTCGGGATAATTTCAATTTTTTGAAAGAGAACCTGCAAACAGCACAAAACCGACATAAGATGAGTGCGGTCATGCACAAGATAGAGCACATATTTGAGGTTGGGGATTTGGTTTTCTTGAGACTCCAACTTTACAGACAGTCATCTCTAAAGAAGAGTGGGGCTAAGAAGCTCAAGCCCAGATTTAATGGGCCTTACAGGATCATGCGTCGAGTAGGTGAAGTTGCTTATGAGCTAGAGCTTCCATAGGAGACAAAGATTCATAACGTGTTCCACGTATCTTGCCTCAAAAAGGCAGTGGGATAATTCATTAGCACATCAAAGGAGCTTCCCCCTTTGTATTAGGAGGGACAGCTAGAGTTGGTTCTGGAGGAGGTTTTGGAGTTCAAGGAGTTGAAACAGAGGAGCAAGGTCATCAAAGAGTGTTTGATCAGATGGAGAGGGATTCCAGTAGAGGATGCTACTTGGGAGAGCGAGCAAGTGTTACAACACCCTGGATTGGTATTGCTTGAGGACAAGCAATTTTGGGAAGGGAGGATTGTAATGTCCCTTTCCAAATAGGAGCTCCAGAGACGAGTCTTAATAGTCTAAACTGCACAGTTAGACTATAGACAGGGCCAGAAAAGGGGTAAACAGGGTTACTAGAGGTCACTCCAGTCAAAGGTGTTATGTTCGGAAAGTGACATTGAGCTAAAAGTGGTTAAAAGCACTTTTAAGTCATTATGAGCTAAAAATAGAACATACAAGATAAAATTAGAAGTCAATAGTGAATTAGGGTTTCAACAGTGAATTAAGGTTTAGGAAAGCTATAAGAGAAGGGTCAATGACCTAATTCATCATTATGTAGTTTATGACTTGTCATTGATGAGAGAGGCGCATCTCAGGAGAGATAGTTCAGTGGATTCCAGGAGGAAGACACCAGTTGGTTGATTTCAGTGTTGAGAGACACACCCTAGTCATCGAGAATATCACATAGGTCTTCCATCATACTTCAGTAGTGGTTACATAGGGTCCAGCAACAAGGTTGCACTTATCTAGTGTGAGGGCGCAGCTTCTGAGGAGGTTTAGTGGATATACTTGTCCCATCCAGGGAGAGTTCAGAGATTCCCCTTCGACCCAGTTGAGAGGAAGGCAAGGTGCATATTTTTCTTGGTTCCTCATCAAATTCCTACGGAGAAATCATCTAGAGCACATTTTCTAGACTTGGAAATGCGGTACTTTTGGTGAACACATTCAGGGTTCCCGAGCGACCATCAGAACAGAATCAAACAAACCCTTTTGACCCATTTCCTAGTAGGTTAGGGCGATCATTTTGAGATACTTCTTAGTTGGTTCCAATGGTGGAATCACTAGGGCACAATTTTCCAGAGAGAGAGGGGTGCATTCCCCCAAGGGGATCCATCCAGGATCCAAACACACCAGTAGAGGGGCCAGTCAATCACTAGGACTGAGAATTACAGAAGGGCACACCATTTGGGATAGTTTATAGGCCTTACCAAGAGGTATATCCACCAGGGAGAACTTTCCAGACCTTCAACAGTTACAGTGCGAGATGCCATAGTTCCAACTCATCCTTTGACCCTGCAGTGCTCATTTACTATCAGGTATTATCATTTAGTTTTCTTATTGCATTCTAGCTAAGATCCTTTTGTCTTTTGATCTAGTCGAGTAATTAATTTATTCAGCTACATTTGGCATTTGTACTCTGCAGAGGTATCATAATATCAACTTTGCAGTCCTTTATCACATTTGTTAATTGTATGATCATTTATATTTTGTAACAGTTAATCCTACACACACATTAGCAGTGTTTCCTAGACTACCTAATTCAGGAACATTACACCCACGTCATGAATTATATGAAGTATGATTCAAGCTTAAATGTTCTACATGAAGATATATTGATGAAATTTTTTGTATATTCACTAGAATCAAGTCAAAGGAGTTGGCTTGCACACTCATGTAATCCAAGAAGTATCACATCTTCTACAAATATCATTGAATAATTTATCAGGCATTATCGGCTAGTTACCCAGAATTTGCAAGACACTTTCCAAGAGCTCAAAGACGCTCTTTACAGAGAAGGTTTTCCTATAGATGAGGATCAAGAAAATATTGAACAAGATCATGATGAAGTTTCTCATGTTGAAGATCCAGAGGATATTTTTGATGAAGATGAAGTGTTGAGACTTTTGATGAAGATGAGACATGTCCATCCCAAAGCAATCAAAGGCTCGCTCTATAAAGAGAAATTATTTTCATATTGAGTATTTCTATAAGAATTCACAGATGAAGAGGCTATGTCTTTATTTCTCTATACCTTAGCCTATCCCTCACCTCATTCCTTCTTCTCATGGAAATCATGAGGCCTTCTTGATATCTCTCATATATCTCAGTCTTCAGGAAGCAGTGATCATACTAACAAAGATAATGATGAGCCATCATCTACATATGATATCCCTCTTCAGATTATTGATCAATTTCGTTGTTATCACTTTAGGAAGGATTTCTGGGATGACCAGGCCGTTGGTTTCTCTTTCCAACAGGATTTCCTCCATCCCACCCATCTCCCTAAGTTTCATTTCATAACTAATTATATTCATATTTACGCTCATGATTATTATGGGTTGGAATTATCTTTGGTGTTTCACACGATTAAGAACATGGGGAGATACCTTGATGAAATGATGAATAGGTGGTTGCACTGGTTGTACAACTTCACCTGACATTTTAGGACCTAATCTACAAGGCCCCGAGGTCATAGGTAAGTAGGTAGGTCATCTTTCTTTCCTTGCATTCGAATATTGATTTCTCATAGTAGCTCAGCTTCATTTTCATATTTTGTTTTGATCTACTTGCATATTGATTTCATGTTTAGTTTAGAAATTTTTGAAAAAATGCTAAAATTTTCTTTTCTACATTAGTTTCATTTTTTTGTTTTTGATGTATATGGGCGAAGGGTGATAGAACCACCCTAGATTTTATAGTGTTTTATTTCAGTATAGGCACATGTCTACCAGGATATATTGTGGTTCTCATGCACTCTATGGTGAGCACATATCTACAAGTAGGATCCAGATGTTATCCTCATTTTGTGGGATAACTAAGGAGATGATGTCTCGAGGCCCTCAGGTTGCAGACATGGAGTATCGAGAGACAACTTGACTAGTAGTGTCCACTTTCACATATAGAGATCCACCTCACCACCAAATCTCCAGGTTGATCACGACAGTATCCACCACATCAGTTGTCCTTCGAAATACATTGGGTCTTGCTCCATGAGGTACAAGTCAGGTATAATGGTGAGTTTCATTTCAATATTTGAGGCATTTGAGTTTGTTGCATCTATTACTGCTTTTTATTATGTGACATTTTCTTATAAATTATGTTCTTTGCCCCATTTCACCTTGGTGGTTGACATTGCACCCTAGTAAGTGGGTCGCCCTTAGGGATAGGTATGCTATTGGGAGGTCCTTTTGACAAGTCATCATGCCATTCCCAACCATACTTGTCACTTTTCACACTTCATCTCCTCATCTTCTCAACTTTTGTTTTTTTCGGGTGTACTGACCCAAGAAGGAATTGTCCCTCACTTCATGCGAAGAAGGGGTTGAAGGCCCATAGGCTTGTAGCTGGAAAAAGATAAAATATTGATTATGAACCTTCTAGATTATCACCCAAAATAGGTATTGAAAGCAATGAAAATATTCTCCTAAAAATCAAAGACCTACAAAAGAAAACACATAACATAAATGTCCCATTTGATTGAGGGATTTACACAAAGTGCGTTACAAGATAGACTATACCCCCATGGCACTATGTGTACTTCTCCCTTCAAAAGACACTTTGGTACTACCCCCAAACTAATTGATTCACTATAGGGAGTACCCAAATTTTGTACCTTAATTAATTGATGGCAATGAATGGGCTTGGAAAAAGGATGCATTGAAAATGAAGGTGAAACACACCCTCTACAAAGGCATCATAAGTGAGACACTACAACCCATTGTATGTCATGAAACCCATGCCAAAAAGTCTTCCCCTCATCCATGAAAAATCATCCATGTGACTTAGAAGGAGGTCCCCTCAGGAAACACCCCTAAACTTGAGGAACGATTCACCCAATAGGTTGTTTTGTCAGCCCTCCCATACCTAAATTTGGAAAATTGCATAGGGTCTTTGTTAATGTTTTGCAGCTATAGGAGACATCCTCCAGCCTACAACCTGTGAGATGTGGAATATAGAATCAATGTGAAGTCTTACTCTTAGCTTACAAACCTGAGAGAAAGCCCCTAATAAAGGGTTCGTGGTTCCATCCTGAGACAAAGGCTAGGAATGTATATGGCCTCCTCCATGACATGAGAGATAAGAACTCCAGATGATTATCCGATGTAAGAGCAATCTATTGAGTTAGAGAAATCTTGAAAAGTGTTGGGCACATCATCATGAGAATAAGAACAAAGATGATGTGATGGCTTCCTCTGAACAATAGTAGAGTTGATGTGAAGACTCTAGATGATCCTCCTGTCGGTAGCAGCAGGGAAGTGGATCTGTAGAGCAGACGTGACTATGGTTGAGCATAAGTGCACGTGTGAGGACCTATCTCATCCGTATAATGCAGTGACTCAAGTCTATGGCATCCCTATGGATGTGGCCCCTAGTGGATGAGCACTAGAGGGTATATCAGATCCTTGTCTATATATTGTTCAAGAGTTAGACCTACCTGTAACCCTAGTTATTGTGTAAATGGTACAGGTCGGCCCTATCTTATTGTGTCTAAATATAAAATGCAAAAGATAATTAATATAATAATAAATAAATAAATACGTCCAAGTGAGGTTGGCCCTATTGTGCCAATAGACACTTTCGTTAACAGGAAAAAGTCTAATATAAGTAAGATGAAATATTTCATTTGTAGACACACACTCACTTGCAAGTTTTGGAAATTTCAGAAAGAACATTTCTTGGTCAAAGTTGCGCACCTCTCTTGGGCACTAGGGTTTCTAGGTTTTGTGCACCCTCTTGTGTGCTAGGATATTCTTGGTGGTGAAAAGGTCTTTCTCTTGAAAATTATAGGAAAGGATTTGGCTGGGTTTTTCTCCCTTGTTTGAAAAGGGTTTCCCAAGATATATCTTGTGTTCTTGTGCATGGTGCTTCTTCATGTGACCTTGGTTGTTGCAACATTTATGGTTATGGTTAATTGTTAAAATGAAATGAACTTCATGATTAACCTAAATTCCATGAAAAACTAACAGTCTTTGAGCATTAGTTTATTTTGATGAGGTTGTTTTGATGTACTTTCTTTGATGGATCTTTTATTGATTTGATTTACTCATCATGATGCTTTCACTTGAGATCCTTGGAGGGTGTATCCATTTGTCTTTGTAGGACTCGGTTTGTGGAAAATTTGGAAGAACGAGCCTAGCTTGGGCTTCCATGGGGCTTGAAGCCCATAGGTTGGCTGTTGAGGGCCCATTTTCCAGATGATGATGACTTTCCTTTGGAGGCCTAGAGAAAAACTTGGAGGACCTTTCCTATCCTTCACATGCCAAACGATTTTCTTGGAGGGGATAAAACGTCACCTTTGAAGACTTGATGTCACCATTGGGGCTAGGGTTTGGTGGTGATGAAGTTGCTACTTCTTGAAACTTGGCATGATTTGATGGGAGGAGACTTGAGGATCCTATATCACATGAGAGAGAGGCTCTATGAGCCCCAACAACTTCAACCTTCCACTCCAATGACTTGCTCAAAGGGTCAAAACATCACCCTTAGAGAGGTGACACCTTTTTAGGGTTTCTATTGTGCACTTTTTAAATTTTAAATTTGAATTAAAAATGAATTACTTGTGTAAAGGGGAAAAATAAGGGTTTTGGTCCCATTAATTTTTGTTTACCCTAACTTAAGTGGACAAACTATGTTTGGAATATTTTGTATAAATAGAGAGCAACTATATTTCATTGATATCATAGCTCTCCCATGTGGAGAAGGATACTTGGCTGAAATTTTTTCCCTACTTGGGGAAATTCATTCTCTCTCTCTATTGTTATATGGTTTATCTCTTGTGTTATGGAAAGAAGTGGTGCACTATTCTTGGAGGCTCTTTCTCTTTGCTTTGGTGATGAAATTGTTTGGTAACTAGGGTTTTGTCTTGGAATTTCTTGGCATTTCTTGGAATTGGTAAGGAAAATATGCACTTTGTTAGGTTTCTTTCTCGTTACATACTTGTTATTGTCTAGATCCTTGGAGGAGTATACGGATTTACAACATCCACCCATTTTTATCATTATTGTTTGTTGAAAAGACTATTGCAAAGGTTGCTAGGAGGAGTAAAAGGGTTTACATCCTCATAGACTTCACCTTGTTAGGGTTTCTAACTCAAGGGAGTAAAAGGGATTACACCCCTTGATATTTAGTAGTCCTAATATAATAAAAGAAGACTCCACAACCCATTCGGCTAGGCACTAATATTTTATTGCATCGGAGAAATAAATTGCTTGCATTGAAGTACATGATTTTACGAGATATTGAATGTGTTCAAAGTGGAATCAATTATTTTCCTTAATTAATTTCTTGAGTCACTAGTGAATTTTGATTGGTCAAGGATACCTTGTTGTTGTTACAAATTTATGCTACAGCCATTAAGGCTGTAGAAAAATCTCTTTTCAAACTCAATTTCTCACTCTTTTACCATTGGAAATAGTTGGAAAGTTGTTATTGTTAAGCTACTTGATGTTGGCTATTGTTGGGAAAATGTCTGGCTAATTCCTTGGGGGGGAATTTGTTTCTATAGAAAATATTTTCTACATCCATTTGGCTACTCTGAAAAATCTATGAAAACATCTTTTGGCATCCCTAATTCACCATCAATTCTTGTACTAAAGTATTGGGAATTAGTCTACATGTTTAGTGCTTAATTTCCCAATGAATACTTGATATTTTTGTATGGTTATTTCTGCAGTAAGAAATTTATTTTATTACCAATATAGATATATTTTTACTTCTACAAATAGGGACAACAATATTAGCTTTATTTTCCACCTAATATATACTGCGTACAATTGATTTTTCTTGTGTCTCGGGCAAGTACAAACATTCTCAGTAGGTACCCAAGGACTTGGCAACCTTAAACCACTCTCGAGACTCATCCTCAAACCTTCTTCCATTTAGTAACTTGAACTATAGGGGATTTCATTTCATCATCTCACTTTCCATCTCATTTCCCCCTAGGGTCACTCGAGATACCCCCTTGAGGTGATTACTTCACCTCTAAAGTGACGAGAATACCTTCCTAAAGTGACAATGGGTAGGTGTTCTCTTAGTTGTCACCATTTTTTGGTTGGGTCGGTATTTTCCCAACCTACAACTTGTGTGATAACAGGTGGAAGGCGGTGAATTGTAAATATAATGGGATGAATAGACTTTAGATGAGATCGACCTGGTGCAATTGGAGGAATCCTATCGCAAACAATAATTACAATTTGTCCCACCAGAACAACTTAGAAATCTTCATAAGGTATTCCTAAATTTCAATGATGGGGCGACTTCCAGATATGGAAATGGGTTGGGAATTCACCTAGACATTCATAAAGATTCACACAAATCTATTAAGGAAGGGGGAAAAAGGGGTAGAAAACCAACTCAAAAATTAATACAGGGGATTGGAAGTTATTTGGGTAACTCAATTCAAATCTAGAAGCTCACTGAAATCTTCTTTTGCCCTCCCAATCCTAATTCCTCATGAATCTTATCTCATGGAACATTAAGGGAATAAAATGAATTAGGACCAAACAGAGGATCCTTCGCAACAACATCATTAAGGAGAATCTCAATATATTGGTTTTGCAAAAAAAAAAACGTGCAGAAAGGGTTGCTAAGAATCTTCTTATCAAATGTTGGAAAAATAGTAATTTCAATTTTGATGATTCCAGAGGCGTCGCGGGGGGGTTTCGATATCCTAAGGAATTATTCCACTGTCATTTTGGAATACTTCCACTCAACTAAATAGACATTGTTGAATTCATACAGAGTTATAGGATCAGATAAAATAGGGGTAATAGCCAATGTTTATGGGCCACATGACCTTCAGGAGAAAGAGACTTTTTTAGAAAACCTCATTCGCCTTGGTGATCTAATTGGAGATAGAATATGGATCTTAGGGGGGACTTCAACCTCATAAAATCTCTATACGAAAAGTGAGGAGGTATCAGATGCTTAGTCTGCAAAAGTGAATCCTTCCAAGAGACAATTACCTCTCTCCACCCGATCGATTTTGGATTTCCGAGAGGAAACTTTCACTTGGTCTAATAGGCGATCTGGCTTTCACCAAATATCTTTCAAACTAGATAAAATTCTCATCTTGGAGTCACTTATGTTAGATGGTCTCATCCTAGAAGCCAACATTATGCCTGCCTGTGGTTCGAATCATTGTCCCATTCAACTCTGGTTAGATACTATTGGATCTCCCAAAAACAAACTTTTTCAGTTTGAAAATTTCCAACTAACTCGTTTATATTTTCAAGAAAATGCCCCTACTTGGTGGAAAATTGCAGCGATATCCCATGGCACCCTCATGTACCAGTTTCAACAAAAATTGAAAAACTTCAAACAACATCTGAAGGCATGGAAAAAAATAGCTTTTGGGGATATTTTTCAGGAACAACACACTCTAGAATAACATATGCAGGGAATTCAAAAGAAAATCATTCTATAGGGTAGCTTCGAGTAGCTTCATGATGAAGAAACATCTATCAAGAAACAACTAGATGAAATATATGCACAGGAAGAAACGTTTTGGCATCAAAAGTCTCGAGTGCAATAGCTTAAGGAAGGGGAGAAAAACTCAAAACAATTTCACCGGTAAATGTTGCATCGACATTATATCAATAGAATCACCAAATTAGAGAATGATAAAGGGAAATAAATCTTGGACCATGAGGGAATGGAACAAGAATTGATAAATTATTACAAAAACTTGCTCATCGATCCATGTCCGAATAGATATGCAAAAATAGAAAAACTCACTCAGCACATTCCCTCCATCATCAATGAAGAAAAAAAATGCATCTCTCCTCAGGCCAATTACAATTGAAGAGGTGGATCGAGTGATGAAGGAAATGCAGGTTCGGAAAGCCCTGAGCCCTCACGGTTTTACCACAAAATTCTTTCATCATTGTTGGCCAATGGTTTGAGAAAAGGTTTGGAATCTAGTAAAGGACTCATGTTGTTCACACAAAGTCCTTTCGACACTCAAAACCACTTTCCTCACTCTAATACAAAAGGAGGAACATGTCACACATCCTAAACAATTTCATCCCATAGCCCTCTATAATTTCATCTACAAGCTCATTACTAAGGTTATAGATCTTCGACTCAAACCCATTCTTCCTTTCATCATTTCAAGGAAGAAATATGGATATGTAAAAGGTATACAGATTTTAGACAGTGTCATTCTTTCTCACGAGTTCATACATTCCCTTACATATTCTCGTACCCCTAGGATGCTAATTAAATTAAATTTTTCAAAATCCTTTGACACCTTAAGCTGGTAATACATGAAACATCTACTTATTTCTTTTGGTTTCAACAATGACTGGGTTAATTGGATTCTCAATCTCACTTCCAAATATTTATTTTCCATTCTTTTTAATGGCGCCCCATATAAAACCTTTACCCCTTCTAGAGGCATTTAGAAAAGATATCCTCTCTCTCCTTTTATTTTTGTTATCATGGCTAAGGGCCTTAGCCACTATATCAAAGCCCACATAGATAATGGAACTCTCCAGGGTCTCACATTGTCAGGTATCCAGCCACATGTCTCCCATAGTCAATTTGTTGATGGTACTTTGATGATGGTCTATGCTACTTCCTGGGAAGCCAACACTATCTGCCAAATCCTTAATGACTTTAGTGTAGCCTCAGGAATCTCCATCATTATGAAAAGTAAAAACATTTCTTCTTTAATACCCCTAAAGCTACACATGTCCATCTCTCTCGTACTCTTGGTCACCATCAGAGTTCCCTTACATCCAAATATTTAGGCATCCCTCTCATTGATATTTCCTCACACAACAGCTCTTGGGAACCTGTTATTGTGTAATATTCCAACTAATATTTTTGGTGTCTATATGGTGTTTTGGTTGTACCTTTTTTTTCCCTTTTTTTCATCAATATTTTACTAGGTTATATTTTTTGATTATGTGTACAGTGAATGTTCTTGGATTTAATTCCAAACCAAATGGAAACATGAACACTCAATACTTGAAGAATCAAATGACAAGTATATTTATTATTCCATAGCAGCCATAATACTGAAAATACAAAATAACCCATTGTGCAATTAAATAGGAACCTAGTATTTGTAATTTGAGGTTGTCTCAATGCCCACTTGGTGGTTAAAGTATGATATTTTCACTTCTGAAAGGAGTTACAACACCCAACCATGAAGATACGTGCTCAATAATGAAGTTATGCACCCAACAGTTGTAATATGTGCCCAGAAGTGACCCCCAACAAGAAATAATGTCATCCACTAGAAGAAACAATGCCCAGGAGTAAATAGAAGCACCCAACAATAAAGATATATGCCCAAAAGCAATAACCAACGAGGAGTAATGACATATACATGAAAAAATAGCACCTAGGATTAAGTGACTGTGCACACCATCTCAATAAATAATTCCTTTGTTCCCCTGGGAGTGAATCGACCCTGTTTGGGAGCTTATTGGAACAGTAAAGAGAGAATCGACCCCTTTTATTTATCAATAAAATTGTCCCAAAGGGTTTCCATACCACACAAAATACTTCCCCTCTTATATGCATTATTCACACACTAAAAATCATGCCCAATTTGTAGATGAAGCACCCAACCACTAAAGGAGTATGCTCAGGCCCATAAACTTGGCCCTTATCACCAATAAATTCACCCAACAGTAAACAAATTTCCCCTCTTCAAGTAAATTGACCCACATATTTATGGAAATGAACTTCTAATACCAACTCAACCCTCCAATAGAAAACTCAGCTGCCATACAACTAGAAACTAGCTACCAGCCAAAGAAACTCGACTACACAAAGGTAAAACTCAATGGCAATGAAGACCACTAAATAAATATGAGTGATTTCCTCCCAGGACCAACTAGAGTGTATAGTTGCAACACTAAAACCAGTAACCAAATAAGGGTTTCCTCAAACCCTAGACTGTTTCTTCAAGAGCTCTCCAAATTCATTTTTCTCAAGTGTAAAAATGCAAGAATGAGGAGAGACTCCTCATTTTTCCCTTTTATTCTCACTTGAATCTTCTCCCGCTCCTTTATTATTTTATTAAATAAAAGTCACTTTAGTGGGTTTCTCACTTTATAATTTTAAAGTGAATTTTAAAATTAGCCTAGGACCCTTGTCCCCTCTTTTTCCACTTCAACTTTATAAATTTCTCCTAGGCGACTCATGTTCCCTAGCTCACTTTTTCGCCTTAGCCCACAAGGAGTTAATTAGTCTAGCATAATTATCCTCTTGTGACTCCTAAGAGGATGGAGACATTAGAGTCCTCCCCGCCCAATATTGCTTGTCCACAAGCAATTTCAATATGGGATGTTGGAGCACTTGTTCTCATTCCCATGTAGCATCCTCGATAGGAAAATCCTTCCATTTAACAAGGTGCTCTCTGACAGTTTTGTTCCTTATCTTTCGCTCCCTGATCTCCAAAATCTCCTCAAGAACCAGAATCAACTTCCCTTATTCATCCAGTGGTGGTGACTCAGTAGAGGTAGCAATATGTTGTCCCAATTCTTTATTGAGACATGAAACACGGAAGACATTATGTATTTTGCATCCCTATGGAAGCTCTAGCTCATATGCCACCTCTCATATACACCTTGAAATCCTGTAGGGTTCGTAGAATCTGGGTTTCAATTTTTATGCCCCCTTCATCTTAAGTGATGACTTCCTATAGAGTTGCAGACGTAGGTACACCAAGTCCCCGACCTCAAAGCTATGTTCCACCCGATGCTTGTCTGCATAGACCTTCTACTAATTTTGAGCCATCTACAAATTTTCCTTGAGAGTCTGTAGAATATCTTGCCTCTCCTGAATCCAATATTTAGCTTTAGGTGCCTTGTTGCCTCCAAACACTCAATCCAAAAACATGGGTGCATCATATCCAAACAAAGCTCGAAAGGGTGTCATCCCAATTGACATGTGATAGGTTGTGTTATAGCAGTCCTCGCCCAAGTGTAACCACTTTATCTAGGATTTTTGTTGGCATGACACATAATTCCTCAGATATCCTTCCAACCATTTATTCACAATCTCGATCTACCCATCAGTCTAAGGATGGTAGCTCGTGCTATGTGTCACTTATGTCCCAAATAACTTGAAAATCTCCCACTAAAATCCTCCCATGAACCTGCTGTCTTTGTCACTGACAATAGTTTTCGGAAACCCGTGCAATCAAAATACCTCTCTGAAGAATAACTCTGCTACCTATGATATTGAATATTTGGAGGGTATGGAAAAGAAGTGTGCAAACTTTGTGAGCCTATCGACCACCACATAAATACATTCCTTCCCCTGCACTTGGGGTAACCCTATGATGAAATCCATAGAGATTATTTACCATTTTTGTTTTGGAATGGGAAGTGGCTGAAGTAATATGGTCAGGTGAGTATGTTCTGCTTTGTTCTGTTGGCAGATGTTGCATTCCCTCGTGAATTTCAACACATCCATCTTGAGGTCTTTCCACGTAAATATTTCCTGAATATTCCTGTAGGTTTTCAAGTACCCAAGGTGTCCTACCAATGGTGAACTATGTGTTGCATGCATAATTTTGTCCTTCAGTTGAGATTCTGGTACTAGGTAGATCCTATTTTTGTAATAAATGATGTCATCAATAACTCAATACTGATCATCCTAGGTCTGATCGTCAAGGATCTCACTGTTCTTGGACTACTCTACTAACATAAGAGCTTTCCAATCAACTGTAATCTCCATGAGGGAGAGAGTGGATGGTACTCTGGAAAGGGCATCGACCACCAAATTGTTATTTCCCTTCACGTACTCAATCTCAAAATCATATACTTGAATTTTACTGATCCACTTTTGTTGCCTCTCACTCAATTATTTCTTCTCTATGAGGAACCTTAGGTTGTTATGATATGTCTTCATCTTAAACATGTTCCCCACCAAGTATTGTCTGAACTTGTCCAATGCATGCATGATAGCCAACATCTCCTTGTCGTATACTGAGTAATTCCGCTCATACTCCTTAAGTTTGCGGCTCTTGAAAGCAATGGGATGGTTGTTTTTCATCAATATGGCTCCTAACCCTATCCTTGATGCATCACACTCTAGCACAAATGGCTAAGTGAAGTCTAGTAAGGCTAGCACAGGACATGAAATCATTGCCTATTTCATCTTCTCAAATGTCGCATGTGCCTCATCTGTCCAACTGAAATCCCCCTTGTTAGTGAGATCTCTCAGAGATTTCATCAAATGTGAGAACCCCTTAACAAATTTCTTGTAATAAGTGCAGAGGCCTAGGAAGGTTTTTAGTTCAGTCACATTTTTGGGGGTAGGACATTCTAGAATTGTCCTGATTTTCTCTTGGTGTACCTGGACCCTATTTTCCCTTATCACATGCCCCAAATAAAGCATCTCAATCATGCAAAATCGCATTTAGACTCCTTTGCATAGAATTGTTGATCCTCCAAAATCCCCAATGCCTCATCCAAATGCCTGAGATGTTCCTCCCAAGTCCTGCGATAAATGAGAATGTCATCAAAGAAGACCAACAAAAATTTCCTCAACTTCTTATTGAACACATGGTTCATGCAGGATCAGAATGTAGTAGGAGCGTTGGTTAGCCCAAATGACATAAATAGGAACTCATAATTCCCATAATGGCATTGGAAGGTCGTCTTCTGAATGTCATGTTCCCGAACTATAATCTGGTGGTACCCTGAGCAAAGATCAATCTTCGAAAAATATTTTTCTTCTTTCAATTCATCCATCAACTCATCGATTCTCAGAATCGGATACCTATTTTTAATGGTTTTATTGTTGAGTTCTCAGTAATCAATACACATTCTCATGGTACCATCCTTTTTCTTGACCAACACTACCAAAGAAGAAAAAGGACTAGAACTAGGCCGAATATGACCCATCTTCAACAGCTCCCTGATGGTTTTTTCTATCTCGTCTTTGTACATTTTAGGATGGCGATAAGGATTGGTTATGACTACTTGAGCCCCTTCTTATAATTCTATAATATGTTCAAATCCTCTGTCTGGGGGTACACCTGGAGGAATGTCTCCAAAAACCTTTTGATGTTTAAGACGCAATACCTGAAGATCATCTGGATGATGTCGAGGATGATCTAGAAGCTCACTATCAAAAAGGTATCACTCAACTTCCCACTCTATATCTCCACGCCACATCATTGCCTCCATACTGTGTGATGACACTATCTTAGGTGGATACTGGTGCATTTCCCATAAGACTACCTTTTTGTCATCTAGACCCGTGAATTTCATTTCCATAGTCCTCTAATAAGTAGTGTAATTCCCAATGGAGTATAGCCACTGAACTTTGAGTACCACATTGGTGTCTGACACATCCACCACAAAGAAATCATCTATCAAAGTATAATTCCCCATGGTTATTTTCAAATTTGAGATCCATCTAGTGCACTCCATCCAATAGCCATCGGGTATGATCACTATGAATCCCTCAAAATCCTCTGTCAAAATATCTCTCCTATCCACCAAAGATGAATTTATAAAGTTGTGGGATGCCCCACTATCAACCAACATTGTAACCTTGTGCCCTTCCAGGACTCCTCTGACTTTGAATGTGTGGTACCTAGGAAGTCCTGACATGGATGCCATAATATGACCCTTAGCCCCAGTCTTTGATGTCTCCTCACCTGATGTCTAGTGTCCCTATTCGTGTTCTGGCCCTTCATCCTCCTCATCATTGTCATTGTCATAATAGACCTCAATGTAATGAGTCTTTCCTACTTTGTCTTTCCCTGAACACCTGTGTCCTAGTACCCAAGGCTCCTGACCACTAAAACATAGATTTTTCTTTCTCAACTCTCTCCTGGTCTCCTCATCCAATCTTGGTTTCTCGACCAAATTCTTCTGAAATGGTTTGGCTTCATTGTTCTTCTGGGGAAAGGTGGGTTTGGGAGGAAACTTGTTCT
The DNA here is from genome assembly GCA_009831015.1 of Picea engelmannii. NCBI lineage: Eukaryota > Viridiplantae > Streptophyta > Pinopsida > Pinales > Pinaceae > Picea > Picea engelmannii. Next base: position 9,846 of record ML790667.1, on the reverse strand, counting down.
TAGGAACATCATCCTGCATGTCCTTGGCTCTGCTGACTGCATCCTAAAGAGTGGTAGGATTATAAGCCTTGACCCAACCACACAAGGTTTCAGATAACCCCTCAACAAAGAACATCACCAGATGCATCTCTGATATGTCGGTGACCATCACTGCAAGTCTCTGGAACTTTGATATGAAGGATTTTGGGCTACCTGTTTGTCTAAGCTATGTCAGTTATCTAAAATGAAGCTCTGGGTCTTTCTTGTCATATCGCTCAATGAGCCTCCAAGTAAAGTCAAGGTAGGATGTTATTCCTACATGACCCAAAGTCACTAACCCATGGTACCACCAATCATGGGCCTCACCATACAAATGTAATGTAGCCAATTTAATGGCATCTTCCTCTGTCATCTGATTGAGCTGGAAATATGTTTGGATGTCTTGGTGTACAAGTGAGGGTGACTTTGTATGGTGGTGTAAGAATCAATTCCTTCTCCATTGTTAGATCTCCTTTCACCATTCTAGTTTTGTTTAGTTCCCTCCCCCCACCCGAGGTATTACTCGCTAGTTGCCCCATTAGATCCATCATCATATTTTAACCCTTCGCCAAATCGTTCAAAATATGAAATAGGTTGTTAATTCTAGCATCATCTTCGTCCCCCATGGTTCCATTCCCTTAATCTAACCCTGAATGTGTTTCCCCTTCTACCTCTTCTTCACCCAACACCACTTCCTCTTCATGCTCGAGAGGAGGATCTTGAGATCTGTTTCTACATCTCATGTAAGTGATGTTCATATCATCTCCTAGTTTCATGTATTTGTTATCAATGCATCCCTTCAAACTTCACAGCTGCAGAGGACCATGCTCTGATACCACTGTAATATTCCAACTAATATTTTTTGTCTATATGGTGTTTTGGTTGTACTTTTTTTTCCCTTGTTTTTCACCAATATTTTACTAGATTATATTTGTTGATTATGTGTATAGTGAACGTTCTTGGATTTAATGCCAAACCAAATGGAAACATGAACACACAAGACTTGAAGACTCAAATGACAAGTATTTTAATTATTTCATAGCAACCATAATACTGAAAATAAACAATAACCCTCTACACAATTAAATAGGAACCTGGTATTTTTAATTTGAGGTTGTCCCAACGCCCTCTTAGTGGTTAAAGTCTGATATCTTCACTTCTGAAAGGAGTCACGGTGCCCAACCATGAAGATAAGCGCTCAACAATGAAGTTATGCACCCAGTAGTTGTAATATGTTCCCAGAAGTGACCCCCAACAAGAAATAATGTCATCCACTGGAAGAAACAATGCCCATGAGTAAATATAAGCACCCAAAAGTAATATATATACCCATAAGCAATAACCAACGATGAGTAATGACATATACAGAAAAATAATAATGCCCAGGAGTAAGTGAATGTGCACAACAAATCAATAAATAATTCCTTTGTTCCCCTGGGAGTGAATCATCCATGTCTGGGAGCTTATTGGCACAGTAAAGAGAGAATCGACCCCCTTTTTCTTTATTAGCATACTCATCCCAAAAGGTTTCCAGCCCACACAAAATACGTCCCCTCTAATATGCATTGTCCACACACTAAAAATCGTGCCCAGTCTATAGATGAAGCACCCAACCAATAAAGGAGTATGCTCATGCCCATAAACTTGGCCCCTATCACCAATAACTTCACCCAATAGTAAATACTTTTCCCCTCTTCAAGTAACTTGACCCACAAAGTTATGGAAATCAACTTCTAATACCAACTTGTCCCTCCAATAGAAAACCCAGCTACCACACAACTAGAAACTAACTACCATCCAAAGAAACTCGACTACACAAAGGTAAAACTCAGTGGCAATGAAGATCATTGAAGAAATCTGAGTGATTTCCTCCCAACACCAACTAGGGTGTATAGTTGCAACACTGAAACCAGTAATGAGATAAGGGTTTCCTCAAACCCTAGACTCTTTCTTCAAGAGCTCTCCAAATTCCTTTTTATCAAGTGTAAAAATGAAACGAGGAGAGACTCCTCATTTTTCCCACTCCTTTATTATTTTATTAAATAAAAGTCACTTTAGTGGGTTTCTCACTTTATAAATTTAAAGTGACTTTTTTAATTAACCTAGGACCCTTGTCCCCTCTTTTTCCACTTTAACTTTATAAAGTTCTCCTAGGTGACTCGTGTTCCCTAGTTCACTTTTCCACCTTAGCCCACGAGAACTTAATTAGGTTAGTGGAATTCTCCCCTTGTGATTCCTAAGCGGATGGGGACATTACTTATTGTCTCCTTGTCTCGTCGCCTTAGCTCTTGGACCTTCAAAACCCTTAATTTAGTTGGTTGCCTAACCCTTTTGAAACCGGTCCTTCAGGCCATCCCCATTTATCTTTTTTCAACCTTAGCAACACCAAAATCTGTTCACAAGGCCATCCACTCCATTCAACGAAAATTTCTTTGGCAAGGCACTCAAGAAGGGAGAAAATGGGCCCTTGTAAAATGGGAAGGTATTTTCAAACCAAATCTCTCTGGAGGCCTTGGGTTACGCAACCCTAGTTATCTCAATAATGTCATGGGAGCCAAGATCTAGTGGTGTTTCCTAACACATCCAACAAACCATTAGGCTCACCTATGGAGGCAAAAATATGCTACAGGGATCGATGAAACTAGACTAATTAAATTCAATGATACACTTCCTAGATCCTTAATTTGGAACGTCACTTGGAGTAAGAGAATCCTTGTTCAGGAACATGCTTTTGGGAGATCTGAAATGGGCAGAATCCACTTTTCTAGATTGATTCTTGGAAAAAATTACAACCATTGCAAACCAACAACAACATGCAAGGAATACTCCAATATATGTAGAACAGAGAACACTCAATGGTTCAGGATTTCTAGAAGGAGAATTCCTCTCATCCATCTTGGAGAGTGGAAAATTAATCACCAGGACCTAGAACTACCACCAAAATGCAACCTAAACCCTTGGAGAGAGGAGGTAGAAGTCCAAAAAATTAGTATTTTCTTGAACCATATATTCTTCGTTGGGGTCACTCAAACCAGGGGCTCTTTTCCATCAAGGAAGAATATGCAATCAAAGCCCAATTTTACTTATTGGAGAAAGCAGAGATCTCAGCCAAAATTTGGAGGGCTAACCTCTGGCCAAAGGTGAGCACCTTCCTCTAGTTGCATTTCCAAAATTGCATTCTCGCCTGGGACAATCTTTTAAAAATAGGTTTTACTAGTCCCTCCATATGTCTGCTTTTCCTTAAGCAAGAGGAAACAATGGAGCAATTATTAAATTAATGTCATTTCAGTTTGCAAATTTGGGACCAAGTTGCACAATCCATGTGCACTTCTGACTGAAATTCGACCAATGTCAAAGAAACTATAGACAAGTGGAGGAATCAAGCTTTAAAATCCAAATTCTCAACCAAATTTGGCAATTGCTTCCATGGTTTGTAGTTTGGCAGCGTTGGAAAAAAAGAAATTAAAGGATCTTTCAAGAGACCTTCTTCTCTAAAACTCAGGTTTGGTCCAAAATTCGTGATAACATATGGGAGATAGTATGAATCCAATCCTAGAATTTTGAAGACCTCAATTGTGACTCACATGAAAGAGATATCCTTCTCAACTAGGACATCAATCCTAATTCTCTCCCTACCTCCATCCCAGTCCACCCTGTTTCCGCTAGTAGCCCTACCACTTGGAGTCCACAACCTGAAGGATTTCTAAAGCTCAACTTCGACGACGCCTCTAAAGGCAATCCCAACCCTGCGGGATTTGGAGAGGTTTTTCGAAATGATCAAGAATCCATTTTTCTAATACTTGTTGGAATTCTTGGACATGATACAAATAATGCAATGGAGTTATGGGCCCTAATTAAAGGTCTCCAAACGAATTCTCAGCTAGGATATCACAAGCTCATCATTGAAGGGGATTCACTAGTAATACTTGCTTTGTTTACTAAACTTCTAAATGGTTCGAAACCAACAAAAATATCCTCCAGCTGGCATCTTTTAACCAACCTTGAGCTTCTCAAATCCTTGACTCGTCCCAACTATGTCACGATTCCCTCCCATGTGAAGTGAGAAGCCAATAAAGTTATTGATAAGTTAGTGAATGCAGGGGTTGAATGTCTTGACCAAGATCTAATTTGTCATGCATCCCAAGCCCCTACTCATTTACTACTCTTGGAATGCTTAGATTTAGCTCAACTGGAGAATTCCTCCTCGGATGGGGTGCCACATTGGAAATGTTGTCAACATTCACAACTGTCAACTTGTGACCTCCCTTACACTCCGCAAGGTCAATGGTTTTCGACGCTCATTTAATCATGTTCAGACTACTATTACGGTCCCCTTCCATCTAGATTTGGAAATGAATATCGTACGTGAGAAGGTGGCGTATTTCAACATCATTTAGTACAACACTTTAATGGCTCCTTCGGGATCTTATCTCCCCGAATTTAGTTCATTATGCTCCATTCTCATCTCCTGCCCCTTTATTTATTTCGTCTTGTTCCTCTCCCTCGATCCTCCTTCGTTCCCTCTCTCTGCTAGACTGATTATGTTATGACCCAACGCCTTAAAAATGATAAGAAATCAATAAAATTCAGTCCACTTCGAGGGGGAAACCTCCTTTACACTATATAAACTTCAGAACACAATATGAGATGAGATAAGATGATCTTAATACTAGATCTCCTTGATATATATATAGGATACAAGGGGTTACAATTACAATGAAAGGGTGCAAAGAAGGGTTCTAGCCGACTTACTAGAAATGTAATAATTCAATATCTAAGGCATAATAAGGGGTTTTATACATATCATGGGGCTTTGTCTAGGGCTTAACATGTCTGTCCCCTTCAAAAAAGTGTTGTCCTCAACACTTGTCTAACCATGGAAGCTTATGCATGAATAACTCATCTTCCCATGTCACCTCTTCCACTAGTAGGTTCTTCCATTTGACAAGGTATTATGTAATTGCTCGATTTCTCAACTGTTTAATTCTCATTTCAAGGATTTTTTCTGGTTCTAGTATGATTTTCCCTTCTTCATTGAGCTCTGGTAAACTTGTTTGGACTGGGATCTTGTTTCCGATGACCTTCTTTAAGCAAGAAACATGGAATATTGGATGTACACATGAAGATGGAGGCAACTCCAATTTGTAAGCCATACTTTCAATCCTTTGAAAAGCCTTATAGGGGCCATAATATTTGGGTGCTAGTTTATTTTCGTTCTTTTGTTGCTTTAGGGACATTTGTTTGTATGGTTGTAGCTTTAGAAATACCCAATCCCCCACCTCAAATTCCCTTTCCCTACGATGTCAATCTGCGTGTTGTTTCATCATATTTTGTGTCATAACCAAGTTGTCCTTCAATAGTTTTAGGACCTCTTGTTGGTTCCCTATGTGGTCCTCCATTCCTTGAACCTTTGTATACCCTTTTAAGGGTGATGTGATGGATGGAGGATGATATCCGTAAAGTGCCAAAAATTGGGACATTTTTTATGAAGTATGGAAGGATGTGTTGTACCACCATTCCGCTAAGGGAAACCACTTGACCCATTGTGTCTGTTTATTAGATGCAAAACAACGAAGATATCCTTCTAGAAATTTATTCACAATCTCAGTGTTCCCATCAGATTGAGGGTGCTAAGATGAATTATGAGCCAATTGAGTACCAAAACAAGAAAATAATTTAGTCCAAAAAATTCTCATAAAAATTGGGTCTCTGTCACTTACAATAACCTTTGGGACTCCAAATAGTTTTTGAATTGTTTCCATGAATGTTGTTGCTACTATGTTTGATTTAAAAGGATGAGAAAGAGAGAAAAAATGGGCATACTTTGTTAGTCGATCCACTACTACCATGATGATGGTCTTTCCTTCTGATTTTGGTAAACCTGTAATAAAATCCATGGAAACTTCTTCCCAACGTTGGCTTGGTATAGCTAATGGTTGTAGGAGACCTGAAGTCTTGATTGTCTCTCCCTTATTCTGTTGGCAAACCAGGCATTCTAAGACAAACTTTTGAACATCATTTTTAAGACCTTCCCAGAAAAAATCCCTCTAACATTTCCTGGATCATGTGTTCAATCTCACTCTTATGTGTATATGGATACCTGTAAGGCTTAATGTTAGGAGGTACACTTCCTGGTTTCAAATGAATAGCATGGTCATGCTCTGACACCAAATGTCATGACCCAACGCCTTAAAAATGATAAGAAATCAATAAAATGAGGTTCACTTCGAGGGGTAAACCTCCTTTACAGTATATAAACTTCAGAACACAATATGAGATGAGATAAGATGATCCTAATACTAGATCTCCTTGATATATATATAGGAGACAAGGGATTACAATTACATTGAAAGGGTGCAAAGAAGGATTCTAGTCGACCTACTAGAAATGTAATAATTCAATATCTAGGGCATAATAAGGGGTTTTATACATATCATGGAGATTTTTCTAGGGCTTAACAGATTCTCTATAGACCTTGAGTTGTTTTCATGCCTCGAGAACGAGGCAAGACGAAACAAGCTGGTGGAATTTTTCATGGTCTCCATGGTCGTGGTCGTAGTGAGTCTAGGATGTCTAGATTCGGTTGCAAGTATTTGTGTCATTCGATCATGGAACGTTGCTCTCATCTCCCTGTCACAGTTGTTGAGGAACTCAACCCAACCTTCACTCCTCCTTCATCCTCTAGTCTGAATCCTCCCACTCCCAAAACTGGTAATGTCTCTAGTTCCCATACACAAACACCTCCTCCTCCCAGGTTCACAGCTATTCAACACGACCTCATTCTAGATCTACACAAAGACAGTGATGAGAAGAAGTTTAGACAAGAATTGATGGTGAAAAAACTAGACTCGCTCCTGGACTCGGGCTCTAAAGATCCACACTAGAGGTGCAGTGAAGAGGACTTACTTCAATCAAACTAGACTTGCTCCTAGACTCGAGCTCTAAAGATCCGCACTAGAGGTGCAATGAAGAGGACTTACTTCAATCAGTCATGGCTCCAAAATGGCATGAGCCATCCAGGAATGCTTTTCCTAGCAGTTATCTTAGAAAACAATCTATATGCCTTGTTATGTTTTGATTTTCTTAGTTTCAATTTGGATAGTAAGATCACATAGCGGACTCCATACATTATAGTTTCAACTATGTAATAGTGTATTCTTTCAGGCATTATGGCCGAGTTTTTTAGCACTTGAATACTTGGTAGTGGGATTGGTTTCCTCTGTTGGCAACATCAACACTGATGTCATGAATTTATGTTGTAATTTTTGTCTTTGAAAAGTAATATCAAAGTTCTAGTTTACAAAAAAAAAACATTATTTACTCTAATTTAATAATCAAAAGGTTTATATGAAAATACAAAAGTAGTTAAATTGTTGAATTATAAGAGTTGGAATGATGTTATACAACACTATCTAAACTCATCTCTACAATAACCTCAAGACAATTTTTTATTACATTTAAAAAGTTATGTCAATTTCTTATATTTATTCATTGATTTGTAGGTGTGTGTGTTTCTTAAAGAGATACCAAAAACATTTAAAAGTCATATTCAAAAAAATCAAGTTAGAAAGAAAAAAAGAAACACTTTGAAAATATTAAACTTGATGATATGTTATATCCTTACATTTAGAATGGACTCTACATTATGCAATATCAAAAAATATTAATTAATTGAGAAGACATTGCAAATATTGTTCTTAAAAGGACTACTCTCTTATTATCCTAGATACTCCTCATGGTTACAATATTCAAAACATTTGTTCTTATTATGATGCATACCAAACATTCAATAAAGTGGTTTCAAGATTCCTAAATGTCACAACATCACCAATTTTGAGAATTGTGGTTTTTCATTCAAAGCCATAGGCAAGATTAATGTTATCAACTTTCAAGGGTAGAGTGAATTCAAGGAAACAACTTTATTGGTAAGATACATAGTTTGTGTTGTTTTGATTTTAAGATAGGAATCAATTTTAAATTATTTACAAATTAAATTCATAATTATTTATGTTACAAGAATAAACTCAATATTCATAACTCTTTATAGTGATTCATTTATGAATAATATTGAAATCATACACCTTACATGTTGGACACAAATCTTGTGATCCTATTGTTATCAATGAAAAATGACACCAAACATAATAAATTTTTAATTTTTAATATTATGGTTAAAAAATTAACATATCATTGAAAGAATTGGAATGGAAAAATTGTAACATTTATTAAAAGCTACAAGCATTGATTAATTATTTTACAGATATATTTGTAGGTGAAGAAAATTGTCTTTTGGATTTTTTTATTTTAAGCTAGGCGAGATTTATGATATAATATCACTGAAATTGTACTTCAAATTATTAATTTAGGTTTGTTTATATTGTTTGATTTATTTTTTCTCCATTTATTATTGACATGTTTCTTATAGAAAAAAAATTGTTTATCCATTGAAAACGATGCATTGCAATGCAGATTTATTAAGATAAAAATTATGCTACTAAAACTCTTCTAGAGGAAATGAAAGAAGTGGGTTTGAAGACGATATTTTAATGCAACACGTCGTAAAAGTTTCAAAAGAACCTCAACCACCATTGAAAAAGTTGTTTTTCCGTTATCATTTAAACAACTTGCAAACATAAAAGATGTAACAAAAATGTAGGATGATATCTAAAAAAAAGTCAAACTCTTGAAACCTAAAATAATGAATTTGACATACTTCTTATTATTGGTTAGTTTTAATTATCCTAAAGAAATTTTCAATTTGACACATTATTGATGAGTTACATTTGTAATATTTAAGATATTGAAAATTTACATTAACAACAAATCCATATATTATTGTTTGAAGATCAATCTTTTTAATGTTTTTAAACATATTATTTGTTTTTGTTTTTTATCTTTCATTATCACTACTTCAAAGAAAATAACATTAAATATTGTCATTTTTATAGTTGAAATCTATAAAAATGCATATAAGTATCATTTTTTTCTTTTTTCTTTTTTAACAATCTGATTCATAAAAATGCTTTATTGGATATGGTATTTTATAAAAACTTTCAAATATATACTTGTATTATTTTTCATTATATGTTTAAAATTAGTGGTATTTAGTTATATCTATTAAATATGCACTAAAATAAAGAAAAAAAATGTTAAAGGTGACATTTTCAATTTTATTTAAAATGCTTGACATATAAATGACATAATAATAATAACAACAACAACATCAATCTATTGTTAAGGTCACGATCAAGCCAGGCATCAAATTGTTATATGGGACTCCCTTGTTTGTGGGGACAAAGGACCCACTTCGCACAACGATTTGACTACTAAAGTCTACAAAGGTATACATACCCTACCTCTTATGGATTTGAACCTTTTTCTTAACCATTAGGCTATATATATATATATATATATATATATATATATATATATATATATAAACAAGTTTGAAGACTCATAAGCTCTTCATCTTCGTTCTCAACTTAATCAACAATTTCTTTATTGACAATGAAAAGTAGTCTATGACCGAAACACAATGATACATGGAGAATGTCATAACCCGTTTTCATGACCCCCTTTGCTAAGACTATCTCAAGCATAGAAGTTACATCATCATCATCTCATGAAAGACCCTCAACAATTCAAAACAAAAAATTGAAAAGATCATTATAAACTGAAAATAATTCCCACACTCTACAACCATGGCTCATGTTTCTTGATCATGACAAAGTCAAATGCACATAATCATGGTTGAAGTGATTGCATGTCTTGTCTTCTTTTACATTGTTCACATCCTTGAGTTCAACAACCACCAAAACAATTGTTTTC
>ML790666.1:402741-418786 GCA_009831015.1 Picea engelmannii | reverse complement strand
AATGTTGAGTTGTAACTGAAGTCTCAAGTCTAGTTCTATTTTCGAACTAAAGTATACCAGTCTCAAGTCTAGTTCTATTTTCGAACTAAAGTGTAATGTTGAGTTGTAACTGAAGTCTCAAGTCTAGTTCTATTTTTGAACTAGAGTATACTAGTCTCCAATCTAGTTCTAAGTTCGAACTAAAGTATGAAGCTGAGTTATGATTAACTCATGCAAAAATGTTACTATTTCGAGTCTCTCCTCTTCTCCTCTTCGGCCTATATAGGAAGAGGTCGACCCCTCTCTTCATTACAGTTTTTGATATGCAGGTTAAGGGAGAAGCAATAGAGGATCATATCAGTGATAAAGAGGCAGCATATCAGTGTTGTATATCAGCAATAGAGGTTGCATATCAGAGGCATATATCAGCAACATATCGGTGTTGTATATCAACAATAGAGGCAGCATATCAGAGGTGTATTTCAGCAAGGTCTCTTAGGTCTTTGTCAGGTCAGAGTCATCTTGGCAAGCTCTTTAAGAGCAGAACATTCATGATGGATATTTGTAAGTGATCTTACATTATTAATGCAATAAAGGAATATTGTTTGTTGGGGTTTTTCTCCCTGTACAGGGTTTCCCCAGGGTATATGTATTGTTGATGTGCATGCTTACTCATCTACATAGTTATTGCTATTTGATTATGATTTGGTAGTGTTGAAGTGTATTAAGCTAGAATCAAAGTGTTGAAGAAAATAAAAGAATTAATCTGCGTAAGAAATCAAGCTCATAATTTAACATGGTATCAGAGCTTAGGGTGTGTTAAACATGTTGAAGTGTAGCAACAGGTACACACAGATCCAAGCTAGCTTGATTAAATTTCCAGTGTGAATTCCATGGCATCCTCCATTTCAGTCAGGATCGAGGATAGGCTCGAAGGAGCTACCAACTTCAATGTGTGGAAGCTCCGGATAACAAATATCTTGCAAGAGCATGATCTTGAGCAGTATGTGAACACAGTGGTGGAGGAACCCACGAATAATGTAGGAAGAGCGACCTTCAGGAAGAGTCAAGCAAAGACCAAAGTGAATCATCTTTGATTCAGTCAAAGACAGTATAATGCATGCAATGACTTCGTTAATGACTGCCAAGGACTGTATGGATACCTTGGTGAATTTGTATGAGAAACAGGCTCCAAGTCAGAAGAGGAAACTTAAGCACAAGCTTAAGTATTTGAAGATGGAGAAAGGTGAATCAGTGGCATCTTTCTGTTCCAGGATAGCCCAGATAAGAGATCAGCTTTTGGTCACAGGGGTGACAGTGGACGATGATGATTTAGTGCAAGCCATTTTTTATGGTCTTCCTTCTTCATGGGAGACCTTTTTATCTAGTGTAAGTGGGAGAGAGATTCAGCCCACGTTTAAGAGGTTATGGCATGATTGCCTCCAGGAGGAGATTCGCACAGCTACCAGGAGCGAGCCAATGAAAGAAGAGCACTTAGCTTTAGCATCAAGATTCAAGGGAAAGAAGAAAGGCACTTTCCAGAAAGGCTCTTAGAGGAAGCCAAACACCAAAGGTACATTCAAAGACAAAAATATTGATACATCTAAGATTAAATGCTTTAGTTGTAATAAGTTGGGTTATTTTGCTAAAGATTGTTGGTTTAGAAAGAAATATCCTCGGAAAGGGAAACATCATACCTCAATTGTTGAGGATGATGAATCCAAAAGAAATCAGAAAAATCCTTCTAATGAGAAAGAAAATAGAAAAGAATATTACTTGGTTTCTGCCTTATCCGGTTCAGTTTTCATGGGGCCGAAAACTTGGTTAGTAGACAATGGTGCATCAAAGCACATGACAGGGTTCAAGGATATCCTCTCAGATTTCAAGATGCAATCTTTTGTAGAGCATGTTGAGCTTGGGGATGACAAATGTTACAAGATAGAGGGATTAGGCTCTATCTGCTTCAGATTGAAATTTGGGGCTAGACTTCATGTTGATGAAGTATTATATGTTTCAGGGCTCAAGAAGAATCTACTATCAATTGCAACCCTTGAGGACAAGGCATATTGGGTGATATTCAAGGACAGGAAGGCACTACTATGGGCTAAAGGTAGCCACTTAAGTACAACAGAACCCATTGGAACTCGCAGCGAAGGATTGTACGTCGTGTCAGGACAGTCAGTTCAGGCATTGGCTCGTGATGTGACTAGCTCCATGGATTTGTGGCACATAAGACTTGGACATATTCATTACAAAGCTCTTCCATGTCTACAGAACATGGTATGTGGCATGCCCTCTATTTCTCTTGCTAAAAATGAAATTTGTAAGGGATGCATGCTAGGTAAAAATATAAAGAAAGCATTTCCTAGTAGTGACAACAGAGCTCAGGGCATCTTAGATCTGGTTCATTCTGATGTATGTGGTCCCATGTCATCTCTCTCACTCAGTCGTTGTTTGTATTATGTCATTTTTATTGATGATTACTCAAGAAAATGTTGGATATATTTCCTTAAATCTAAAAGTGACACTTTTGATAAATTCAAAGAGTATAAAGCCTTTATTGAAAAGCAGACAGGGAAACACATCAGAATCCTTAGAACAAACAATGGACGAGAGTTTGAATCTCTCAAGTTTGAGGATTTCTACAAGTCAGCATGAATCAAGAGACAGTTGACCGTGCCATATAACCCTCAGCAAAATGGAGTTGCTGAGAGGAAAAGCAGGGCAATTTGTGAGGCAGCGAAAGCAATGATATTTGACCAGGATTTGCCAAATTCTTTATGGGCAGAAGCTACCTCCACTGCCGTGTATATTCAGAACAGGTGTCCACATGTTATCTTGAAGGACAAGACTCCTAAAGAGGTCTTCTCAGGGATCAAACCTAAAGTAGGGAATCTAAGGATATCTGGGTGTCCTGTGTATATTCATGTCCCTAAGAAAAAGAGGACAAAGATGGAACCCTCAGGCAAGAAAGGGGTTTTTGTAGGGTACAGTGAGAACTCCAAGGCTTACAGGATTTATGTATCAGGTCAGAGGCAAATAGAGGTAAGAAGAGATGTGACTTTCCATGAGGAAGTTGCATTTAAGAAATCCAGAGAGCTTCAGCAGGAATCAGAAGCAGTTCAACCAGCTTCACCCTCTTCTGAAAATGAAGAGTCAGATGATCAGAGGGAGGAACCTCATGAAGGGCCAAGTAATGAACCCCTAGAACCTGTTGAAGTGTTAGAAAGATCTCTTGAAGAACCTCTAGCCAAAAGTAAGCTAGGGTGGCTTAAAGGAATAGTGCAGGAAGTAGAAAGCATAGTTGCTCCCAAAGGAACTTTCAAGGAAAGGAAGATGCCTCATAGGTTTGGAGGCTATGTTGCACTAATGAGCAACATTAGTGATGCCTAACCTTCTTCATTTGAAGAAGCAGATAAATTACAAGTATGGAAGGATGTCATGCTTGAGGAATACAAGTCTATTATAAAGAACAATGTTTGGGACATTGTCTCGAGGCCAAAAGACAAATCAATGGTTTCTTCCAAATGGATCTATAAGATCAAACATGCAGTTGATGGAAGTGTGGAAAAGTTCAAAGCAAGATTTGTAGCCAGAGGCTTCACTTGGAAAGAAGGAATAAGCTATGAAGAGACTTTTTCTCCTGTATCCAAGTATACCTCCATTTGAACTATTATTGCTTTAGCTCTCGTTCTTGGTTGGAAGCTACATCAGATGGATGTAAAAACAACATTCTTGAATGGAAAGATTGAACAGGAGGTCTTTGTGGAACAACCAGATGGTTTTGTACTGCATAACAAAGGCACTCATGTATGCAAGCTAAAGAAGGCCTTGTATGGTCTTAAGCAGGCTCCTAGAGTTTGGTATGACAGGATTGATGGCTTTCTTAAAATCCTGGGCTTTCAGAAAACTGATGGTGATGCAAATTTGTACTTCAAGGCAAGAGGTAACCAACCTGTTATACTAATCTTGTATGTTGATGATTTCTTTCTAACGAGAGATGAAGGGCTAATAGCCTAATGTAAGAGGGAGCTAACCTCAGAATTCAAGATGAAAGGCTTAGGCTTGATGCATTACTTCCTAGGATTGGAAGTATAGCAAAGACAGGGCGAGATATTTCTGGCACAAGGAAAATACACAATGGATGTACTAAAGAGGTTTGGTATGATGGATTGCAAATCCATGTCTACTTCGATGGTTACCAACCTGAGGAAGCTCCATGATTCTGATACAGGTTCAGATTTGGTGGATCCCACCATGTATAGGAAGATGATTGGATCATTGATGTACATGATCCACACTAGGCCAGATATATGCTATGCAGTGATTGCAATGAGTCAGTTCATGACTAAACCGAGACAGAGACATTGGGTGGCAGCAAAGCACATCTTGAGATATCTCAGAAGCACTGTTGAGCCTCTAAATTGACATCCCCACTACCCTATTATACTCCTCATTTATACCTTTTTGGCCTACATAAGCTTGGATAAATGACAAAGAACACTACCATTAGCCATTGATGAGGTCATAAAATAAAGTATAATTGAATTCATGAATTTTGTGGTTTATTGAGCTACGAGACTAAATGTTTCATGTACTAATGTTTTAAATTGCCACGTGTAACCTTTGACCTCTAGATGAGTCCAACATTTATGTATTAGCTCAGCCATCCAGTACTTATGTGCCAGATTGCCACTGTCTGAATCTGGTACCAAGCGCACCTTCCATTCAGATCTGGTACTGAACCATTCACTGTCGCGATCTGGTACCAACGGCCGCAAACTGTTCTAGTCCGATACCAACCACTTGCGTGTTGTTCGGATCCGGTACCATTTACCGAATCTTACCTGTCACGATTCGGTACCAATACAGGAAGCAAAATATACCAAGTTTAGCTCCAGATTGTGCTCAAGATAATTGTTGGATGTTTGTTGAATCATCAAAGCTCTAGCAAGGCTATGTTAAGCTAGTTTGTTTATTGCTTCATCCTCATACACTTCGTGTCATGAGGATGAAGCTTAAAATATGTAACCAAATATATAAATCTGACAATTGACTGATCTGCTAAAGATTTCACCTCCTTGTGTTTCACAACTAAGATTGTTTAAATAGTCATGGCAAGGATGGTGGAGGTAGTAGAGATATAGCATAATACAACATGTGAAGCAGTGTTACATATTGGAGAACATATCTTGAGTTGAAGTTTAATAGAAGATGTCATTTATCTCCATGTCTTGATCATTTACGAATGAATGTTAGTTGAGTTGTTAGTATAGTTTAATTTCATGTTTTGAGGTTTGAGTAAAGAGTGATGTGTGGATTGAAGGCCAACTTACTGTAGACTCCAGTTGCTGACCTGTTGAAGCGGCAAGGGCCCACTGCCCAACAAAGGTCAGCATCCTTATAGATTAGTGTTAGTAGTTGATTTCAATAGTATACAAGTTAGACTAGCTGAAGCTTTGATCCTTTCAGAAGATAGCAATATAGTTCAATTTAGGGTTTCGATTATATGATTGCTTAGAGATATTTACTTACTATGTTTTGCATATGCTTTGTTTCTGTTTTTACGAATTTGATTTTGTTTCATGGACATGAATGTTGGCAGCAGTAGTCATATATATTTGAAGGAGAACTAGTGAAGTTCACAACAACACATTGTGAACCACAACATACTCAGTATATTGACTATTGAACTACCCATGCTATGTCTTGATGATTGATGTGTGATTTCCCTTTCAAAAGTGTGATTGCATAGTTAGCTTTCTGGGTCAGATAACAGAGTTGATCTGTCAAAGAACTCCATCTCATACTTGCATGTGCCATAATGGAGTAGATAGCCTCTTTATGAAAGACAACCAAAGTGTGTTTTGGTTTGCTAGTTTGGTTTGTTTCCAGCATGCATAATCTAGAATAGTTCTATACTCATGACATTAGAATTACCTTTCTTACTGGTGTCTTGTAACTCTGTTGATTACGAATCTCAGATTGATAATTAATGAGTGCATTATACTAAACATATAAGTAACACAACATTTTGGCGTCGTTGTCGGGGAGTTGCAAATGGTAGGAAGTGATTTTTAGCTTAGATTGTTTGCATAGTTTTTGAATGATTTTAAAGGTTGTTTGAGAGAGGAGGATAAAACGTTTAAGACATGAGTGAAGAGCCACGCGACCACTAGAGTGGGGTTCTCTGAAGCCAGGTTGCCTTCTTACCTTCTAGATAGAGTTAGGATTTCAATTCAGTTAAGAATCAAATTTCCATTTTATGCATAGATATAGAGATAATAAGGGTAGATTTGTAAGCTCTAAAGATTCAAAAACAACCCCCCCACTAATCCAACTAACACCGGTGCAGGAAAAATTCCACCAGGAGAAAGTTCAAGGGGAGCCAGTGAGGCTCCAGAAGAAGAACCTAAAACAGAAGAATCAACATTGGGGCAGACATAATGTGAGTCTGTTGAAGGAACTGAACGTTTAGGAGACACACAAAATCCAATTTCTAAACCATCCATCAGTGGAGGAGGAGCACCTAGCGAAATGGTAGAATAAGAAGGAAATGTAGCCACTGAAACTGAGACCTTTGGGTTTCCAATCTTGGATATTTCCAGAAACATCAGCATGAAAAACATCCCACTATGATCGTTACCCACTTTCAGAGGTATGTCAACTGAAGATCCAGACTTTTTTTTATTCGAGTTTGACATATTATGTAGAAGCTATAACTACTCAGACGATGCCCAGAAACTTAAGCTCTTCCCTGCCACAATGAAAGATTCAGTCCTAAGATGGTTCATGAGCTTAGGAGAAAATACAATTCTCTCTTGGAATTAGATGAAAGACACCTTTTTACGGAAATATCAGGACTATTGTAAGGATAATGCTAAAAATGACAATTTTAAAATGCAGCAAACAGAAGATGAAAGCCCTGAAGACTACTTAGAAAGGTTCTTATACAACTATCAGAAATCAAAATTATTCACCACAGACCCAGCTGTAGTAAGAACTGTATTTTTGAAAGGTATTAGAGATGACTGCATAGAAGTTTTAAATTTTTTAAGTTCAGGAGATGTGCACCAAAAGCCTTTTGCAGAGATTGCAGATTACTACAGAAGATACTCAAGAGGACAAGCTAAAACAGGCAAAGCACCAAGAGATTCTTTTAGAAGAAATACAAGACAAAGCTCAGGGACTGTCACCATAATTGAGTTAGGAAACTTATTAGAGAACTTTAAAACAGACATCTTGAGCACAATCAGTAACCAGTTAGATACCCTAAAACTAAAAAAGAAATAAGAATAAGAGATTGTTTTAGCAATCCTTTGTCCTAGATGTCGAAAGAAGCACGGTGAGAAAGAATGCCCATTAAATGTCATAGAAATCTGTGGCCAGTGTACACTAGAGCACCCCACATCTGAGTGTCCAACTTTGCTTGAGCTACAAGCCATGTATAGGGGAGGAGGAGTCTCACAAGAACAACCATACCCTTCCAGAAGACCTTGGAGAGCACAAAACCCCAATGCATTTTATGACCCTAATGCACAGTATCAACAGCAACAATGGGGTCCTCCTCCAATGTCCTATCTACAATGGACACCTCAGCAAGCTCAAACTCAACCTTGTCAACAAGGTTGGAGGGGGCCTGTGTATGGGAATCTCTCTTACCCTACATATCCACAGTATCCTACAAACATTTCCCAATTACTACATGGATTTAACCCACCACAGATACAAGCTTTACTTCCACCTCCTATACAACAACAATTTACAGTCCCCTTGAACCCTAACTAGGAGCAACAAGTACTTATAAATGCCAATCAACAGCCACAAAACCAAACTGCCCACAACCCTCCTAGACCAACAGCAATCCCTGCCCAACCAATCCCTAACCCCAATAATCGACCCACCCACCCTGTGCAGAATGCAAAAGTTCAAACCTTTCCCACCTATGAAATTCAACTACAATCAGGGAAAGTTGTAAATCAATCAAATCTTGGAGTAATAATTGAGGAATAAAATGACAATCATTCTAAGGAAGAAAACACTCAAACCACCCGTGTAGAAGAAGAGACTTCCCCTCCTATTCCAATCACTTCTCAGTCCATAGGAGTACCTCAACAAGTTAATCTTCCACCCTACCCCGAAAGACTATTACGTGAAGAAACCTGACCCACCCTTGCACAAAGATATAGAGGATGAGTTACGAAATGTATGTATAAAAATACCTCTATTGCAAGCCATCAAAGATATCCTCATATATGCCAAAATCATAAGGGATCTTTGTATTAAGAAACCCGGAAGGAAGAAGAAGGAACCTCCCCTTGTTCAGGTAGTAGGACAATTATCTGAATTTATTTCTGAAATGCCATATAAATATAATGACCCTGGGAACCCAATAGTCACTGTTGAAATTAATGGTATTTTCTTACCAGACACACTCATTGATTTGGGTGCAACAATTAATGTAATGTCTTTTGACACTATGCAAAAACTCCAAATCAACCAGTTGAGACCAACCCAAACCATGATAGAATTGGCAGATAAGTCAGTCATTAGCCCTGTAGGAAGTTTAGATGATATCATAGTCACTCTAGCTTCCTGGGAATATCCAATAGACTTTCTAGTCATCTACTCTAAATCATCCTCCAAACCAGGACACCCTATGGTTCTTGGTCGCCCTTGGCTGGCCACAGCAGATGCCTTTATTAGTTGTCGGTCTGGCGAGATGACTATATCCGATGGCACACGTAGCCAAAAACTTGTTCTCTTCCCTCCTGCCCAACTGGCATAGGAAATGCATGTTTGGCTAGAAAACCCTTATGGAGAGGAAGATTGCATCAGACCCCTATTAACACTTGAACAAGTAAGAGGAATGCAAGAACAATCGGATGAACAAGTCTTAAGTTTATTTTTGGCTGATACAAATTGCATTGAATATCCTAGGTCCTTTGCAGAATTGTCACACATTTTCAGTTCCGAATTTCAACAAAATTGGCACCCTGATATCACTCAATTGTATACTTTATCACCGGCTTCCTTAGAGAAGGAAGAAAGTACTGAACTTGTTGAGATTAGCCCAGGAAAACCTTTGTATATCAACTCTAGTTTGGAACCAGAACAAAAGACACAAGTAATTGAAATGCTCCAAAGACAATTTGATGCCTTTGCATGGGATTATGCAAACATGAAAGACATTCAGCTTAACACATGCACACATCATATTTACACTAATGACCAAATCAAACCAGTTAGACAGTCTCAGCGAAGGATGAATCCAACCCTCAAAGATATTATAAAAGAAGAATTGCAAAAACTCCTTCAAGCCAATCTCATATACCCCATTTTAGATAGTCAATGGGTGTCTCCACTTGTCATAGTTCCCAAGAAAAATGGTAAGTGGAGAATATGTGTAGACTTCATGGAGTTGAACAAAGCCACCCATAGGGATTATTTTCCCCTACCATTTATTGATCAGGTGTTGGATACCTTGTCCGGAAATAAGTATTTTTCGTTCCTAGATGGGTTTAGTGGTTATAACCAAATACAAATAGCACCCGAAGACCAAGAGAAGACCACTTCACCTGCCCATGGGGAACCTACGCTTATAAGGTCCTTCTTTTTGGACTTTGCAATGCCTCGGCTACTTTTCAAAGGGTTGTCCTAGCCATTTTCTCTGACTTGACCAACGATTGCGTAGAAGTCTACATGGATGACTTTACAGTCCATGAAAATGACTTCCAAGAAGCTTTGACCAGTCTGGAAAAAGTCTTGATTAGGTTTAAGGAAACTAATCTTTCCCTAAGTAATGAAAAATCAAAGATGATGCTCATTGAAGGTATTGTTTTGGGACATCACATCTATGGTTTTGGAATGAGAGTTGATCCTGCAAAAATTCATATTATCACATAAATCAGAATACCTTCCTCACAAAAGGAAGTTCGCAGCTTTTTAGGGCATGCTGGCTACTATGGAAGATTCATTCTGAATTTTACAAGCTTAGCTACCCCTTTATTCAAGTTATTATCTAAAGAAGCCGAATTTAATTGGGATGATGAATGCCAAGTATCTTTTGAGATTCTAAAACATAAATTGTCAACTACCCTTGTATTAAGAGCACCAAATTGGTCCCTTCCTTTTCATATCTGTACTGATGCCTCAGACATAGCCCTTGGAGCAGTTCTTGGACAAAGGGAAAATCAAATGCCTTATGCTATTTACTTTGTCAGTAAAAACATGTGCCCAACCGAAGTTAATTATACGGTCATAGAAAAAGAATTGTTAGTTGTAGTCCATGCTATCAATAAATTTAGACACTATATTACAGGATATCAAGCTTTTGTACACACTGATCATTCAACCATCGAATTCTTAATGAAAAAACCTGTAACAAACCCTGGAGTTACAAGATGGTTGTTATTATTACAAGAGTTTAATATCAATATTATTGATAGTCTGGGTAAGGATAATCTTGTGGTTGATTTCTTATCTAGAATGATTCATCTGGGAGATAACGCACCAGTAGATGATAACTTTCCTGATGAAAATTTGTTTGCTATTTCTACATTCACTCCTTGGTATGCAGATGTAGCTAACTATCTTGTGACAGGGAAGATGCCTCAGAAATTGTCTCTCTAGAGAAAAACAGAAAGTAATTCAGCTAAGTGCAAACTACATGTGGCACGATGATTGTCTCTATAAAACAGGACCAGATTTGGTAATCAGGAGATGTGTAAGGGAAGATGAAATTCATGATATTTTGCAAGCCTGCCATGATGGTCCTTGTGGAGGACACTTCGCAGACAAGAGGACCGCTTATAAAGTTCTGCAATCTGGTTATTATTGGCCTCATATTTTCAAAGATGCTAAAACCTATGTATCCAATTGTGATGAATGCCAACGAATGGGTAAGCCTACTGCACGAGACCAAATGCCACTTCAAGCCCAAGTAGTCATTGAGCCTTTCGAGAAATGGGCATTATATTTTGTAGGGCCCATTAACCTTGCATCTAAAAAGAAAAAGTATACACTTGTATGTACTGACTATGTGACTAAGTGGGTTGAAGCAAAAGCTTTACCAACTACAAGTGAACAATCAGTGGTAGATTTCCTTTTTAATGACATCTTTACTAGATTTGGTGTACCTCAAGAAATTGTGACTGATCAGGGGACTCAAATTACCTCTAATCTAGTCAAAGCTATTACAGAACAATACCAAATCAAACACAGGAAATCTACACCCTACCATCCACAGGAAAATGGACAAGTAGAATCTACCAACAAAATTATTGAGTCCATTCTTACCAAAACAGTACAGCTACACCACAAGGATTGGGCTGACAGATTACTAGAAGCCTTATGGGCTTATAGAATCACCTGGAGGAATGCAACAAGACATACACCTTACGAGTTGGTGTATGGGAAGCAGGTGCTTCTTCCCATAGAATTCCAGATCAAAACCTTCAGGACTGCAGTACAAGTTGGCATGAACTTGGATGAAGCCCAACAACAAAGACTCTTGCAACTTAATGAGCTGGACGAAATTAGGCAAGAAGCACTGCAAAGAACCACCCTCATTCAAGAGCAGAGAACAAAATGGCATGACAAGTATCTCAAAAAGAACATTTTTCAACAAGGAGATTGGGCCCTATTGTATGACAACAGATTCAAGAACTTCAAAGGTAAGTTAACTAATCGTTGGATGGGACCTTACGAAATTGACACTGTCCATGATAATGGTTCAATCAGGATAAAGACAATTGATGAACATCAGACACCACTACTTGTGAATGGTCACTAGTTGAGAATTTATAACAAACCCCTGTCAAAAGAGGAATTTCTGACTCGTATATTACAGAATTCAAATATGTAGGTGATCAGTAAGGAAGGAGACCTTCCTACAGATCCACATTGATTGATTGGTTTACTTTTAAAAACTTTTGTACATAGGTGTGGATTGTGTTTTGTTAATAAGCTGAAGGTAACAATGGATTCTTACCTCCTTTTGTTTTACTTTCGCATTTTATCTTTGTAAGTAGATTTCTATAATTTATTTGATCATTCACGAACTTGCTAAACATCAGTTTTGTAGACATCAACAATACTTTGTTCTGCTCCGGTACCAGAATTCTTGTTCTGCTCCGGTACCAACAGTCATGTGTTGGTCCGGTACCAGAAGTATGTCCTTATATAGTACTATCAGGACACATCACCTAATTGAAAAGGAATGCTACGCATATTTCAAAATCTTATGTCAATTAATATGAAGTATGAAGCCATGCAGTAACCACTTAAGCTGGAACCAAGAAGTCGAATGCAGCATCAAATGGCAGCCCTTATGAAGCAAAAAATTATTTTGGTTCTATTGCTGACTAAAGGGAAGTATCTTTAATTTCTTTTGGTTCTGTTGCTAGTTAGAAGGAAGTATTTTAATTTCTTTTGGTATTGTTGCTTGACAAAGAAGACATAATCCTTACCTATGATTGTTAAAAGAACCATGCATAATCTGCTTCAAAGTCTAGAGGTTACCTTTATCCAGTTTTTCACCATGATTAAAGGGATAAAAAATATATTAGCCTACAATTAACTATATCACCCTAACTAGACTTCAATAGTATTCATTGGATTATCTTTACTAAAGAGTAACATATGAGTATATGAACACTCTCTATCATGGGCACACTAGGAAAACTTTTATGGAAGAGGATGTATCAGTACCCTAAGGTAACTTTAAGTCATTCTCCTATGGACAAACTCAGACAAAATTATACATCTGGATCACTCTAAAGAAATAATGTGCATACATAAGTTTATTTTTCCTTCAGACAAATCTTTAAATACATTCAAATAAGAGAATATACCTTCCAACCCAATACCATCCCAGCCTATAAAAAGGTTTTCAGACGAGCCTCCCCTGTCACCGTGCAAAAACACTCTTTAATAAAAACCGAAATAGGTGACTATGTACAAGAAGCTTATGATGCCAAAAGGATTTAAGAGACTAACTCGTCAGGATATTGAACAGGTCTGCTGACAGCGGGTACCAGTCTGTGGTATGACTAGGCAAACCCATCAGGGTACTGAACAGGCCTGTTGGCAATGGGGCATTCTGCCCGGGGAAGGGATGTCTCTCACTAATTATCACAACTACCCCACCGGAGTACTGAACAGGCTTGCTGGCAGTGGGTTCTGGTTGAGAAATGTCTCATCTATACTTGTATGATTGAAAAATTCACTTTTGTCATCTAAAAATGAACACTACAAGCAAAGGTCATTCTTGACATTTATGAGATACAAACTCCAGATTACCAAACAAGATAATTACTATAAGCAAATGTCCATTTGAGAATTACCCTAAGTCAACTTTACCGGTCTGACATCTAAAGCCTACATTACCTAAGAAGGAAACTTCTTAAGAGTGGAGCCCTAACTAGGGAGCCTAATCTACTTATACTGTGAAATTTATCCATAACATCTAATGATAGTAAATCTTTGAAGCAAGTTAGGTTGGATCTGTTCTTCTGGAAAAAATATAAAAACCTCCCTGTTTTCATTGATGAATGTTACCCTTGTCAATAAGTCATCAAAAGAAAGACAATTTCATTTTTTAGGCATGTGATCATATGCTAGGTGATAAATGTACTTTTGGAATTTGATTTGTTTTCTTTTCTCTTATCATTTTTCTTTCATTATGATACAGGGTGTTGAATCTTCTTGCATAAGGATATGCAACATCCTTGGCATGGGGGAGGGTCAAAGAGCTCTTTCATGACTCTTTTTCAAACTCACATCTCACTTTCAGAAACCAACATGTTCACCCTACAACCCTGCAGAAACAAACACAAAAGAAGACAAGCACATAATAAAGAAGTCTCATGAAGTACAGGAAATTCCAATACCAAGCTTCCAGAAAACTCCAGCCTAAAAAGATGAACTCTGACAATCTGCAAGCTTCAAATACAAAGGCAGTCGCATATGCTATGGGTATTGATTATACAATGGTAAAAACAAAGGTAACATGGTATTATTTATTTTCTTTTGCTTATAAAACTACAATAGGTATGAAAATGTATATTAGATCTTATGACCTTAGTGTTAAAACCATGCACCTAACTTTCACTTCCCTCATACCCATATGCTTAACCTTAATCAATCCTCTCATCACATAAGCGCTTGAAAATGATTGAAGGTGAAATCACATCAGAAGTGTGAATATGGAGCATGTCTAGTAATGATGAGCCACGAACGTGCTTCATCCTTAAGCAATCACGAACGTATCTCGTATCATGAGACATGATTCAACATCAAATTCACCGCTCAGAAGTCCAATCACCTATCCCAAACAACAATGATGCTTCGACACCCAACATTCCGTCCCCATCATTGCACTAACGGGCATAAATGAAATGGCTTATCTGGGTGGCGAAGCCATCCAGATGAGCCTCATCTTGTCTTAATTTTCCTCTGCGACATCTTACTTAAACTCACTGTTCGAATTAGAGATTCCATCACCATAAATTTTTTTTCGTTACCCCCCTTTCTCCTCTCTGCGATCTCCGGTACCAAACCCTTACCCTCAAAGCTGACCAAACCCTTGCGCCACAACCCGATTCTCACACATAGTTCATAAAGATGGTTGTGAGTAGACTCGAACCGGTCTTCCAGATTTATAGGGAGACCGAGGAGTTCCATCTATGTAGAGATAAGTATGCTAAAGCGGGATGGATGCCATTTTTGGAGAAATTCACAGGTTGTCATGAGAAGGTATCTCAAGCATTTATTCAGGGTTACGATGGAGAGATTGTGCACATAGGAAATATGCAGTTAACAGTCAATGAAGAAACCTTAAGGGAAGCCACGGGATTACCTAACAGAGGAGCCAAGTATTTCAAAGGAGTAAGAATCAACAAGGAAATGTGCCAATGATTTCTGAAGGAAGACCATCAACACCCTGATTGGAAAAAGGGGATTCCTAGAAACTATATCAAGGAAGAGTATCATCCAATGCTTGCTAGTCTTCAAGGATTCCTCGCTTGTGAGGGCAGATATGTTGTAACCTTCCTATATCATCTTAGGCTTCTGTTACACTTTGAAGGAGGTCCTGAAATTGATTTCCCATATTTTTTATTGATGAGTCTGAACAAGATGGTAAGAGGTGTCAAATCCCTATTCAAAATTGAGAAGACTAGCATTTATCATCAAGGTCTTATTAAAATGTTAGTTATACATGAGATCAGGAAGCAAGGGTTTAGCTGGAAAATCCTCATCACTCAACACCTTGCCACAGAAAACAAACCTGTAGAGGGAGCCCAGCTTACTCCAGAGAAAGATAAGGAACCTCAAAAGAAAAAGGGCAAGAAAGATAAGGTAACTCCATCATCCTCCAGAACAGTAAGCCAAAAAGATAAAGCTAGTAAACAAGCAGGGCCCTCTTCTACAGTCAATAAGATTTTTAAAAGTCAAGAATCAAAAGGTAAATCAAAATTAGTGGAGGAGACCTCAACAATAACACTTGAGGAGAAGGGTCATAAGACAAAAACTGTGAGGAAAGAGAAGAATAACTCAGAAAATAAAGATGAACAGTCTATAGAACAATCCCCTATAACCATTCCACAAACATAAAAGAAGAAAAGGAATCTTGCGAGCACCTCTGATCCATTACCCCCTTGTAAAAGAACCACAAGGAGCATGGCAAAGAAAGGAAAAACAATTGTTAGTCCCTATACACATGAAGACCCAATAGATCTTACCTCCCCTTCTGAAGACTTATCAGTCCAGGATGACATCCCTAGCTTGACTAAGGAACAAGTTACTATTACTTTATGTGGGATGAGGGAGGAAGTGGAGGAAAGAGAATACATCCAGCCATAAACAATGGGGTCAACAAGGACCTTAACAAAAGAACAGATGAAGAAAAAGATTGGGGAGCTGATGTGGTATACCTAGGGAGGTAATATGGGGTACCTAGGGAGGTACCCAATGGGAATGTAGTTATGTGTTATTAGTGGAAGTCATTTAATATATGAGAATGTGGTCATTCAATGTAAGGTGGACTAGGTCCACTATATTAATA
>ML790666.1:384373-398746 GCA_009831015.1 Picea engelmannii | reverse complement strand
TTTATTAATATAGTGGACCTAGTCCACCTTACATTGAATGGCCACATTCCCATATATTAAATGACTTCCACTAATAACACATAACTACATTCCCATTGGGTACCTCCCTAGGTACCCCATATTACCTCCCTAGGTATACCACAACTGCAAAAACAAAACCAGGAACTCAAACAAGAAGTGAAGGAATACCAACTACTGGACAGGTATATCAAAAAGGAAAACGAGCAACTGAAGGCAACCAACCAACAACTTCAAGATGACCATGAAGAGACTTCTAATAAGCTCAAGAAGGTACTAAGACTCTTACAATACATTAGGGTCATAAAAAGGGAGCTGAAAGCAGAAGCCTCAGCCATCAACATCATTGATCCACAAAAGGAAAGAATGGAGTCTCAAATTTTGAAAAATTTTGAGTTTGTTTTAGTTGCATGAGGACATGCAATGATTTTGGCATGGGGGAATGTTGAGCCTCTAAATTGACATACCCACTACCCTATTATACTCCTCATTTATACCTTTTTGGCCTACCTAAGCTTGGATAAATGACAAAGAACACTACCATTAGCCATTGATGAGGTCATAAAGTAAATTATAATTGAATTCATGCATTTTGTGGTTTATTAAGCTAGGAGACTAAATGTTTCATGTACTAATGTTTTAAATTGCCATGTGTAACCTTTGACCTCTAGATGAGTCCATCATTTATGTATCAGCTCAGCCATCCAGTACTTATGCGCCAGATTGCCACTGTCTGAATCTGGTACCAAGCGCACCTTCCATTAAGATCCGGTACCGAACCATTCACTGTCGCGATCTGGTACCAACGGCCGCAAACTATTCTAGTCCGGTACCAACCACTTGCGTGTTGTTCGGATCCGGTACCATTTATCGAATCTCACCTGTCACGATCCGGTACCAATACATGAAGCAAAATATACCAAGTTTAGCTCCAGATCGTACCCAAGATAATTGTTGGATGTTTGTTGAATCATCAAAGCTCTAGCAAGGCTATGCTAAGCTAGTTTGTTTATTGCTTCATCCTTATACACTTTGTGTCATGAGGATGAAGCTTAAAATATGTAACCAAATATATAAATTTGACAATTCACTGATCTGCTAAAGATTTCACCTCCTTGTGTTTCACGACTAAGACTGTTTAAATAGTCATGGGAAGGATGGTGGAGGTTGTAGAGATATAGCATAACACAACATGTGAAGCAACATTACATATTGGAGAACATATCTTGAGTTGAAGTTTAGTAGAAGATGTCATTTATCTCCATGTCTTGATCATTTACGAATGAATGTGAGTTGAGTTGTTAGTATAGTTTAATTTCATGTTTTGAGGTTTGAGTAAAGAGTGATGTGTGGATTGAAGGCCAACTTACTGTAGACTCTAGTTGCTGACCTGTTGAAGCGGCAAGGGCCCACCGCCCAACAAAGGTCAACATCCTTATAGATTATTGTTAGTAGTTGATTTCAATAGTATACAAGTTAGACTAGCTGAAGCTTTGATCCTTTCAGATGATAGTAGTATAGTTTAGTTTAGGGTTTCGATTATATGATTGCTTAGATATCTTTACTTACTATGTTTTGCATATGCTCTGTTTTTGTTCTTACGAATTTGATTTTTTTTCATGGACATGAATGTTGGCAGCAGTAGTCAGACATATTTGAAGGAGAACTAGTGAAATTCACAACAACATATTGTGAACCACAACATACTGAGTATATTGACTATTGAACTACCCATGATATGTCTTGATGATTGATGTGTGATTTCCCTTTCAGAAGTGTGATTGCATAGTTAGCTTTCTAGGTCAGATAACAGAGTTGATTTGTCAAAGAACTCCATCTCATACTTGCATGTGCCATAATAGAGTAGATATGAAAGACAACCAAAGTGTGTTTTGGTTTGCTAATTTGCTTTGTTTCCAGCATGCATAATCTGGAATAGTTATATACTCATGACATTAGAATTACCTTTCTTACTGGTGTCTTGTAACTCTGTTGATTACGAATCCCGGATTGATAATTAATGAGTGCATTATACTAAACATATAAGTAGCACAACATGCACCATTACTTATGGTCTGAGATATACATCCAGCGGTGGTTTATTTATGCATGGGTATGGAGATGCTGACTGGGCAGGAAGCCTAGTGGATCGGAAGAGTACTTTCGGATACTGCTTCAGTTTAGGATCCGCTATGAGCTCTTGGTCAAGATAGAAGTAGGGATCCATTGCACAGAGTACAACTGAGGATGAGTACATTGCAGCAAGTGATGCTAGCAAGGAAGCAATATAGCTCAAAAAATTGGTTTATGGGTTGTTTGGTTACAAGCTCGAGACGACAGTGGTTCACTGTGATAATCAAAGTTGCATAAAATTGATAGAGAACCAGGTATTTCATGACAGGTCAAAACATATTGACATGAGGTACCACTACATCTGAGACTTGGTCCAGAGAAAAACTGTAAAGTTACAATACATAGCCACAAGCGAGCAGGTAGCTGATATCCTGACCAAGCCTCTGACCTCAAGACAGTTTGTGCAGCTGAGAAGAAAGCTTGGTGTGGCTGAGAATGACTCCCTCGCTGAGAGGGAGTGTTAAATTTGGCAGCATCGACAATCATTATCCAATGAGAGGCCATATGGGCCACCCTGAGGCTTGCCAGGGAGATTTGGAGAATCAACCAGTCTTGTGAGGTATTGACAAAAGCTAGGGGGAACGTACAACCTCCGTGAGTAAAACCAAAAGTCAGGACGAACAAGATGCTATGTGAGTCTAATGCAAAAGTCAGGGGGAACATACAACCTCTGTGAGCATAGATAGTCTAGTGCAAAAGTAAGGGGGAATGTACAACCTCTGTGAGCATAGACAGAGTAGTGCAAAAGTCAGGGGGAACGTACAACCTCTGTGAGCCTAGTCAAGCCTTGTGAGCAATGAGCAAAAGTCAAGGCACCTAGCAAAAGTTAGGTTGAATATAAAATTCCTATGATCTAGAAACAAGCGATATTCCTAATATTGCAAATGATATAAATGTATTGATCTAGTGCATTGGCACGTGTAACATTATCCACCATGAAGAGAATTTTGAATTGCCTTGTAAAGAGTCGAGTTGTAACTGAAGTCTTAAGTCTAGTTCTATTTTAGAACTAAAGTGTAATGTTGAGTTGCAACTGAAGTCTTAATTCTAGTTCTATTTTCGAACTAAGGTGTAATGTTGAGTTGTAACTGAAGTCTCAAGTATAGTTCTATTTTCGAAGTAAAGTATACCAGTCTCAAGTCTAGTTCTATTTTCGAACTAAAGTGTAGTGTTGAGTTGTAACTGAAGTCTCAAGTCTAGTTCTATTTTTGAACTAGAGTATACGAGTCTCAAGTCCAGGGATGATTTGAAGGATGGAAATTTATTTTAAAATGTAGAAACCTTGGCGAATCTTACTAATCTTTCATATGCCAACTATAAATGTTTGGCAATATTTTTGTAAAAATATTAAAATTTCTAAGGGTTTTATATAGTTTTTATAAAATTTTGGTGATTTTTAAGGTAAAATAATTTTATCCTATAAAATTTGGGCGAATCATTTTTAAAATAGTGAATCTTGTTTTTGGAAAAACCATGGATAATTATCCCATGAGCGAAATTTAGCCCCTAAAATCATTCATGCTCAAGTCTAGTTCTAAGTTCGAACTAAAGTATGAAGTTGAGTTATGATTAACTCATGCAAACAAGTTACTATTTCGAGTCTCTCCTCTTCTCCTCTTCAGCCTATATAAGCAGAGGTCGACCCCTCTCTTCAATACAGTTTTTGATATGCAGGTTAAGGGAGAAGCAATAGAGGAGCATATCAGTGATAAAGAGGCAGCATACCAAAGCAACATATCAGTGTTGTATATCACAATAGAGGCTACATATCAGAGGCATATATCAACAACGTATCAGTGTTGTATATCAACAATAGAGGCAACATATCAGAGGTGTATTTCAGCAAGGTCTCTTAGGTCTTTGTCAGTTCAGATTCATCTTGGCAAGCTCTTTAAGAGCAGAACATTCATGGTGGATATTTGTAAGTGATCTTACATTATTAATGCAATAAAGGAATATCGTTTGTTGGGGTTTTTCTCCCTGTACAGGGTTTCCTCAGGGTATATGTGTTGTTGATGTGCATGCTTACTCATCTACATAGTTATTGTTATTCAATTATGATTTGGTATTGTTGAAGTGTATTAAGTTGGAGTCAAAGTGTTGAAGAAAATAAAAGAATCAATCCGCGTAAGAAATCAAGCTCACAATTTAACACAAGAAAATGTGGGACAAGCTAGGAAGCTTATACCAGTCGAAATATCTGGTAAATAAGTTGTTTCTCAGAAAGAAACTGTATCTTCTGAGGCTGAGTGATGGCATTTCGGTGACTAAGCATTTCAATGCATTTAATACTGTGTTAATCTAGTTATCGTCTGTGGATATAAAAATCACTAATGAGGAGAAGTGTATCATCCTATTATGTTCTTTGCTAGACTCCTGGGATAGCTTAGTCACAACTATTAGGAGTAATACAACCACACTAGCGCTAGAGGACGTGGTTGCTTCTCTGTTGTCGGAATAAATGAGACGAAAGAACATGGAAGGATCGACCAAAGATGCCCTGGTAGTGAGAGGTCGACTGGTAGACAGAGATAAAGGAAGATTCTCTAGTAGAAAGGTCAAGTCGAAGGGTAGATCTAAATCCCCAGTTCAGTCGATGGGAAGATGCTAGAAATGTGGTAAAGTTGGGCATTATAAAAAGGATTGTAAGTCGAAGGCAACAAAAGGCAATGTTGGATTCGACGAGAAGCAGTCCACTGAGAGAAAGACAACCTCGGAAAAGGGAGGTGATGTGTACCTAGCATCGACTAGTACACAGTCGAATCAAGATGTTTGGTTGTATTAAGACCTAGTCAAAACCCTGTGATATGTATAAAACCCCTTATTATGCCCTAGATATTGAATTATTACATTTCTAGTAGGTCAACTAGAACCCTTCTTTGCACCCTTTCATTGTAATTGTAACCCCTTGTCACACACACACACACATATATATATATATCTATCAAGGAGATGCAGTATTAGGATCATCTTATCTCATTTCATATTGTGTTCTGAAATTTATATATTGTAAAGGAGGTTTCCCCCTCGAGGTGGACTGAATTTTCTTGATTTCTTATCATTTTTAAGGCATTGGGTCATAACATTTGGCATTAGAGCTCAAGGTCTTGGGGTTTCGCTGCTGCATCTGAGACACCTTGGATGTTTCGCTATATCTTTTTTTCTACGATGTTTCAGAAGGAACCCCTTGGAGGATATTTAGTAGACGGATCAAGGTACTCTAGGTTCAAATTTCAGCTCCTGAGGTCTTATACTTTCTGAGATATAGCCTATGTAAGATAGGGTTATGGAATAATCATGAAATTAGTCATCGTGGAATTTTTGCTATAAAATTGATTTTGTAACGTTTCAGATCCTGAAAACCGGATAATATTCATAGAAATTATCAAGGTAGTTGTGATAAAAATTTTAGCTTATGGGTCATCCCAATTTTGTAGATACACCCTCTGTAAGATAGGGTATCTGACTAGTCATATTAACTAGTCTCAAACAAGTGTCATGGGTAAAATAGTGATATCTTCTTCAGTGAGTATTCAAATTAAGAGAGACCAGTTGCATTGGATAGTGGACAATCTGTAGTATTTCCGGTGCAATTTTAAGAGTCAAATATCATATATTTTTCTCTTGGAAAGCTTTACA
Source organism: Picea engelmannii (assembly GCA_009831015.1). Lineage (NCBI taxonomy): Eukaryota > Viridiplantae > Streptophyta > Pinopsida > Pinales > Pinaceae > Picea > Picea engelmannii. The sequence continues at coordinate 392,956 of ML790666.1, read as the reverse complement.
AATACGCTCTTCTGGAAGGGACAAAAATCAGCAAGGTGTGGGGAAGTTACCATAACTTCCACTTGGCACATCCAATTTTGATCAGCCCTGTGGCTTAGTCGCAGCTATTAGGAGTAATACAACCACACTAGCGCTAGAGGACGTGGTTGCTTCTCTGTTGTCGGAAGAAATGAGACGAAAGAACATGGAAGGATCGACCAAAGATGCCCTGGTAGTGAGAGGTCGATCGATAGACAAAGATAAAGGCAGATTCTCTAGTAGAAAGGTCAAGTCGAAGGGTAGATCTAAATCCCCGGTTCAGTCGACAGGAAGATGCTAGAAATGTGGTAAAGTTGGGCATTATAAAAAGGATTGTAAGTCGAAGGCAACAAAAGGCAATGTTGGATCCGACGAGAAGCAGTCCACTGAGAGAAAGACAACCTCGGAAAAGGGAGGTGATGTGTACCTAGCGTCGACTAGTACACAGTCGAATCAAGATGTTTGGTTGTTATTGAATTATTACATTTCTAGTAGGTCAACTAGAACCCTTATTTGCACTCTTTCATTGTAATTGCAACCCCTTGTCTCCTATATATATATATATATATATCAAGGAGATGTAGTATTAGGATCATCTTATCTCATTTCATATTGTGTTCTGAAATTTATATATTGTAAAGGAGGTTTCCCCCTCCAGGTGGACTGAATTTTCTTGATTTCTTATCATTTTTAAGGCATTGGGTCATAACATTTGGCATTAGAGCTCAAGGTCTTGGGGTTTCGCTGTTGCATCTGAGACACCTTGGATGTTTCGCTATATCTTTTTTTCTACGATGTTTCAGAAGGAACCCCTTGTAGGATATTTAGTAGACGGATCAAGGTACTCCAAGTTCAAATTTCAGCTCCTGAGGTCTTATACTTTCTGAGATATAGCCTATGTAAGATAGGGTTATGGAATAATCCTGAAATTAGTCATCGTGGAATTTTCGCTATAAAATTGATTTTGTAACATTTCAGATCCTGAAAACCGGATAATATTCATAGAAATTATCAAGGTAGTTGTGATAAAAAATTTAGCTTATGGGTCATCCCAATTTTGTAGATACACCCTGTGTAAGATAGGGTATCTGACTAGTCATATTAACTAGTCTCAAACAAGTGTTATGGGTAAAATAGTGATATCTTCTTTAGTGAGTATTCAAATTAAGAGAGACCAGTTGCGTTGGATAGTGGACAATCTGTAGTATTTCCGGTGCAATTTTAAGAGTCAAATATCATATATTTTTCTCTTGGAAAGCTTTACAAATACGCTCTTCTGGAAGGGACAAAAATCAGCAAGGTGTGGGGAAGTTACCATAACTTCCACTTGGCACATCCAATTTTGATCAGACCTGTGGCATTGTAGAGAGGAAATATCAGAGAATTATAGAATAAAAGTTTAGACCCTTAAGGGCCAAAATTTTAGAGATACACTAGAAGAAAGGTCGACCAAGAGGAGAAACTCCAAATTAAGGTTTTTAAAGGTACGTAACTTACAATTGGCATAATTGTTTTTGGAATATTTGTTTCGAGTGATTTAAAATTTGTGATATATATAGAATATAGGAGTATTATTATTATTACTCCATATGGGTCCCAAAAAGGTGACAACACCTATTAAACCTACAGAAGTCTCATCTATGACTCAAGAAGAAAATGAAGACATACAGAACATGTTGTCCAAATTGGAGGAACAAATTAAGAATGTAAGTGAAAAGTCTAATAATTGAGTAAACTCACAAAGACAAATTCAAGTAATGTAAGGGAAGATGTGTGGCATGGAAAACAATATGGAGGGTATAAAAACAAGATGGATGATATGGAAAATAAGATGGAAGAAAATAAGAATGACATGAAAAAATAAATACAAAAATCCATGAAGGAAATGCAAAATATGTCTTCCCTGATATCTTAAGCTATAGATGGGAGATTCCCTAAAGGAGACATCATAACGGAATGGACTCATGAAAATAAAGGTAGTACTCATGTTGAACAAACTGGAAATAATAAGCCATTTAGTGAATCTAACTCTAATTGTGGAGTTAATTTTGGTGGGGGTCCTAAATTCAACTTTCCCAAAATTGAATTAAAGAAGTTTGATGGTACAGAGGTATTTACTTGGGTGAACCAAATAGAGCAATATTTTGAACTACATAATATTATGCATGATAAGAAAAGGATTCACATAGCAACCTTGAACTTTGAGATAAAACCATATCAATGGTATCAATGGATAGTGAAAAGGCAGCCCCCCTTTATATCACTACACTTGGGGTTTATTTACAAGAGACTTAGAAGCACAATATGGGAAAGTTTGGGAACATGACTACTTCAATCAATTGACCAGAATCAAGCAATTAGGTGTTATTTAAGAATATGATTCAAAATTCTTGGTATTGGCCACAAGGGTGGATAACCTAAGTGATGAACACTTGTTGGAAGCTTACATGGGTGGATTAAAAGAAGACATTAAATATGAACTTTTCTTAAGACAACCTACAAGTATTATGGAAGCTATGCAAAATGCTCGTCATATTCATGCCAAAAATAAGGCTACACACAAATATAACATTGGAGGAAGAGATCGTTTTGTGGGTCATAAGACAACCATATCTCAACCAACAAGGTTGACACCTCAGCAAATGGATGAAAGAAGAGCAAAAGGACTATGTTTCAATTGTGATAGCAAGTACAGTAAAGGGCATAAATGCGGTGAGAAGAAATTATTATACATAGACTGTGGGGAGGAAGAAGATAGTGTACCTAAAACAACAAGGTTGACACCTCAACAAATGGATGAAAGAAAAGTAAAATGACTATGTTTCAATTGTGACAGCAAGTACAGTAAGGGGCATAAATGTGGTGAGAATAAATTATTCTACATAGACTGTGAAGAGGAAGAAGATCAAGAATTGGAACCGTCACAAAACCCAAATCTAGAAGAGACTACCCCAACAATATCTTGTCATGATTTGGCTGGCATCACTACTCCACAAACCCTCAAGATACAAGGATACATAAAAAAGAAAAAGGTAACAATATTGATTGATTCAGGTAGCACCCATAATTTCATCAATTACAAATTAGCAAAAGATCCCAATTGTTTTGTATATCCTGCACCATAGTTTCAAGTAATGATTGCAGATGGAGGTACCATAGATTGCTCAGGGAAATTCCATAGTATTAAGGTCAACATGGGGGAGTATTTTCTAGATAGCCCCATGATTTGCATCCAAATGGGGGGTGTTAATGTTGTATTAGGGGTCCAATGGTTGTAATCACTTGGAATAGTGGCCTTTGATTTTCAAAATATTTTTATGGGATTTTCCTCAAATGGAAAGGAAATTGAGCTTAGAGGTATCCAAGTGAAACCCTCTAAAGTGATAATCTCTAATAGCATGGAAAAATTTCTCAAAAATGGACACCATGGTGTAATTGCACAATTGTGCTCACTTAATGTTCAAACATATATAGCCTCGACTCCATCAGATCTCCAGATAATTATCGACAATCATTCCAAGGTATTTGGTGAAATGCCTAAGGGTCTTCCACCTACCCGAGACCATGACCATGCTATTCATTTTCAATCAAGAAGTGTACCGCCTAACATTAGGCCTTACAGGTATCCATATGCACAAAAGAGTGAGATTGAACGCATGATCCATGAAATGTTAGAGGTTGGCATCATTCAACATAGCAAAAGTTCTTTCTCTTCACCAATAGTGTTGGTTACAAAAAAAAGATGGCTCAGGGCATATGTGTCCAAATTATAGACAACTCAACAAAATGACCATCAAAGATAAGTTCCCTCTCCCTGTCATTGATGAATTATTAGATGAATTATATGGAGAAAAATTCTTTACTAAGCTGGAGCTTCGTTCAGGATATCATCAAATCAGAATGAGACAGGAAGACATTCCTAAAACAAATTTTAGAACACATGAAGGTCATTATGAATTTTTGGTTATGCCATTTGGACTGACTAATGCACCATCAACATTTCAAAGATTGATGAATTCTATTTTCAAGCCCTTCCTTAGAAAATTTGTGTTAGTATTTTTTTATGACATACTAATCTACAACAAATCTTGGGAAGAGCATGTACAACATGTTGACAAAATATTACAACTATTGGAAGAGAAGCAACTTTGTGGACCCAAATATTATGGCCCCTATAAGGTTTTGCAAACCATTGAAAGTATGGCTTACAAATTGGCGCTGCCTCCATATTCACATGTACATCCATTATTCCATGTTTCTTTCTTAAAGAAGGTCATCGGCAACAAGATCCCAGTCCAAACAAGTTTACCAGAGCTCAATGAAGAAGGGAATATCATACTAGAGTCAGAAACAATCCTTGAAACAAGAATTAAGCAACTGAGAAATCGAGCAATTACAAAATACCTCGTCAAATGGAAGAACCTACTTGTGGAAGAGGCGACATGGGAAGATGAGTTCTTCATGCAGAAGCATCTGTGGTTAGACAAGTGTTGAGGACAACACTTGTTTGAAGGGGACGAACATGTTAAGACCTAGACAAAGCCCCATGATATGTATAAAACCCCTTATTATTCCCTAGATATTGAATTATTACATTTCTAGTAGGTCGGCTAAAACCCTTATTTGCGCCCTTTCATTGTAATTGTAACCCCTTGTCTCCTATATATATATCAAGGAGATGTAGTATTAGGATCATCATATCTCATTTCATATTGTGTTTTGAAGTTTATATATTGTAAAGGAGGTTTCCCCCTCAAAGTGGACTGAATATTATTGATTTCTTATCATTTTTAAGGCGTTGGGTTATAATAGGTTGATCAACTTAGGAGCATCCTATCATATGACACCACATGAAGAATGGTTATGTGAATATGAACGATATGATGGGGATTATGTGTTCTTGGGGGATGACTCGACAACCATAATTGTCGAATGGAGAAGAGTTCAACTGACACTTCAGGATGGGAAGAAAAGAACCCTTCTAGGTGTGCTACACATTCCGGGTTTGGAAAGAAACCTAATATCTGTCAGCAAGATGAGTGATGCAGGTGTGCATACTTTGTTTCAGAAGGATTCATGCAAAATGGTTAGAGGTGCGATCGTCTTAATGAGAGGAGTTCAGATTGGTACCCTATACAAGTTGTTACGAAATGTCAACTCGACTGGATGCAACAACATCGTTGCTCCTGAAATCGACTTGACTACGACTCAACTCGACTTGATGCCGACACAACTTGACTCAAATCTAGCCAAGTCGGTTCAAACTAAGTCGAAAGGACATGATGAAATCGACCTGACCAGGATATGTCACGAGAGGAAGGGACACATTGGAGAAAAACGAATTTGAGCTATGCAAAGCAACAGTATGGTCGAAGGTTTTCCTGAATGTGGTTCAGAAGTATACTTTTGTGAACATTGCATATATGGGAAACAAAGTTGGGCAAGGTTCCCATCTGGAGCGACAAGGAAAACTGGGATTCTAAAACTGGGGCATAGTGATGTGTTTGGCCCGGTTACAGTGCCTTCACTTGGTGGATCCATGTCTTATGTATCCTTCATAGATGATTTTTCTAGGAAGACATGGATATATTTCCTAAGAAAGAAATCATAGGTTTTCGAGAGATTTAAGGAGTTTAAAGCTCTCATGGAAAACCAGACAAAGAAGAGCATTATAGTGTTGAGGACTAGCAATGGTGATGAATTATGTGCAAAGGAATTTGATCAGTTCTATAAGCAGTGTGGCATATCACACCAAAATACTACACCATATACCCCACAACAAAATGGAGTTGCCAAGAAAACGAACAGAACGTTGATGGACAAGGCAAGGAGCATGCTCAATGGTGTTGGGCTCGCATAAGAATTCTAGGCGGAGGCAGTCGAGACTACAAGAGATCTGGTGAATATGTCTCCTTTGTCGGCACTAGTCAACACAACTCCAAACGAGGCATGGTCTAGTAAGAATCCTTAGGTGGCACACCTCAAAGTATTTGGCTGTGATGCATTTGTGCATGTTCCCAAGGAAAAGAGGAGCAAGCTTGACAAGAAGGCAATCAAATGTATTTTCATCGGATACAAAGAAGGGATGAAAGGATACAAGCTATGGGATCCTGCATCAAGGAGAACAATGTACAATTGAGATGTGGTCTTCAGAGAAGTCGGAGGTAAATCCGAGCATGAGGAAGATGTTCAGACCGAGAATAATCCTGATATGGTGCGGTTTGAACTGACGAATGAAGAAGATGATTCATATGAGTCGATTGAATTTGGGGAAGAGGTGGAACAATTAACTCTAGTAGTAAGGAGGTTAGAAAGAATAAGAAAACAAGTTGAAAGGTATAGTCTGCTCGACTTCAGTTCCACATTTGTGTTAACTGCCATCGGCGATGAGCCCAAGTCAGTCGGTGAGGCATTCGAATCGACAGAGGGTAAACTATGGAAGGACGCCATGGTCGAAGAGATGGAATCCTTGTACAAGAACGAGACATGGGATTTATTCAAGTTACCTAGTGGAAGAAAGCTCGTTGGTAGATGAAGAGAGATCGAGCCTCTAGAAAGATTTGGTTGAATCAGACGAAGTATATTGAAACAGTTTTGAAACGATTCAACATGCAGGATTTCAAATCGGTGAAGGTGCCAATTCCAGTGGGAGCAAGGATTATTGTTGAATATTGTCCAAAGACACAAGGAGAAATAGAGGACATGGCACGTGTTCCCTATGCAAGTGTGTTGGCAGTCATATGTATGTGATGGTTTGCGCTCGACCAGACATTGCCCATGCAGTGGGAATGTTGAGCAGGTACATGTCGACACCTAGAAAGGAGCACTGGACAATTGTCAAGAGAGTATTCAGGTATTTGTGTGGCACGAAGGACTATGTTATATGATATCAAGGAAAACTTGGAGGTGACAATGGTAAATTAGATGTACATGGCTTTGTCGACGCCAACTAGGCTAGAGATCTGGATCGACGGAGGTCGACCAACGGATATGTCTTCAAGATGTTCGGTGGAGCAATAAGTTGGATGAGTAAGTGGTAGGCGGTTGTAGCCTTGTCAACAACATAAGTTGAATACATGGCGACCACTCATGGAAGCAAAGAAGCAATATGGCTTCAAAGGTTGTGTTCAGGAATGAGGTTTGGGCAGAGAGCTACGAAGGTAGGTTTTGACAGTCAAAGTGCAATATTTCTGGCAAAGAACCCGACTCATCATTGAAAGACAAAGCACATTGATGTACAATACCATTTCGTTAGAGATATGGTGGAAAGTAACAAGGTGCAACTGGAGAAAGTAGACACGTTTGAAAACAAAGCATACTCATTGACCAAGTCTGTGAGTGTTGTGAAGTTCCCTTGGTGCAGAGAGGCAATGGGCATTGTTGCCCTGGGTTTGTGAGCAAAAGTTCAGGAATATCTTGTTTCAACAAAGAAGACAACAAGTGGGAGAATGTTGGGTTTTTATATTCTTTGCAATGAAAGTCTAGTCGAGGTGAATCGATTGACTGTCAAAGTCGAGGTGGATGGACAACAGGTCGAAGTCGAGGTAGATCGACAACAAGTCGAAGGTCGAGGAATTCAACTGGGTAAAGTCGAAGTCGAAGATATCGACGACAAGTCAACCAACAAGAGGTCGAAGTGCGGGTGTGAGACGACCGACTATAGACTAAATGAAGGCCAATTGGTAGTCAACTGGTAAACCCGAATTGGAGTCAATTGTAACAGAATCCCAAGATTTGCGGGATTTGTAGCCAATGATTATGCATGGATCTGTAACCATTTTTGGGCACCAATATTTAGGGTTTTTCCTGTTGTAAAGCCTATAAAGAGGCATGTTGTAAGGCCGTAAAGGTTGTTGTTGCAAGGTGATCATAGAATGCACTTTTGTAGGTTAATGCATGTGTAAGTGTAGGTTGTTGGTCATGCACATGCAAGCTAAATAGGCTACAGGGTTGTTCTCTCCTGTGCAAGAGGGTATGATGTCAATTGTGTCTTAGGTGCGGACCAAGGTTAGACATGTAACCTTTTATTTTGATTGAATAAGACAACAAGAGAGCAGAACGCTCAAAGGAATGCTAGTTTTCTCGGTTAAGGGTTTCCAGGGTAAAATATCGATGTACTATGTGATTGCTTGTGTCATTTGATTTCTCGATTAAATTCTTTTTCTCTTCTGCTAGGATTAGTGTGGAAATGTCATGAATTTCCTGACAATTTTGAGGTTTCCAAAGCCTTGGATGAATTGTCGAGAAGTTGGTACCTTATCGAGACATAAGGAAAACCTAGTGCGCAAATGTCTTGAATTTCCTGACAGTTTTGAGGTTGCTAAAGCCTTGCATGAATTGCCGAGAAGTTTGTACATACCCAAGACACAAGGAAAAACACTATGCATTATAATATGTGAGTTGGATCAGCAAGCTAGGCTTGTTGTCCCAAATTCGCAGCAATAAACGTGTAAGTTTTAAACCTGTGAAGTAAAGCAATGCATATAGATTCTTAAGCAATACATAAATTAATCAATGGCTCATACACAAAGTACACAAAGATTTTATACCGGAAACCCTCAACCG
>ML790666.1:371419-384323 GCA_009831015.1 Picea engelmannii | reverse complement strand
CCCCCCTAGGAAAGCGCCTGGCGCACACGAAAGATCTCTAGGTGAAGGGATCGTCAGACGCAGTTGTCGTATCTGACGCACCCACACACACACACATGCAAAGAATATAACACATACCCAACAAAACGACAGTATATATCAACAGTAAAACAAGTACTAAATCTGCTAGAAAGATTGCTCAAAGTCAAATGAAATATGCTTGAAACAAAGTAGATAATCAATAGAGAATTTCATGATCTATAGCATGAGACTTTGGAAAATGAATTATGGTTGTGATAAAATATGTATGCAGAAGTATTTTGCAGTTTTATGACTGTAGAAAACTTATTGTGACAACAGTGAATTCAACCACTAAAACTTGCAAAGCAACCACTCAAAAATTGTATGCAAGCAAGTAGAATAAATTGGCAAATTCTTAACAAATTCTGATGGTGAACAAAAGTTATGAGTGACTTTAGGTTAGGGTTTATGTAGTGAAATTACCAGCCTTATGGTTGTAGCAAACCAAAATTTATTGCAGAAAATTTATCCAATCAAATCAGCCCCTAGTTAGCTCAATAAGTACACCTAGGTTAGTAGAAGGTTAGGGCAGATTTTTAGGTCTAGTCTAGGGTTAGTTTAGGAGATAATTAGGGTTAGTAGGCTAAGGTTAGAGCATCCCTAAAGGGGATGCCTCAATGAGGCAAGGTAGCTCAATGATAGAGGAACAAAACTCTAGTGAGAGAAGACCGATACTTGAAACCTTCACATTTTCCAATGCAACGATTTATGTCTCTAATGAAATATTAATGCCTCTAGTTATGGGTTAATGGGGTCTTAATGAAAGAGCTAGGACTACTAAACCATTGGGGGTGTAAATCCCCTTACTTCCCAATGTAAGTAGCCTAGCTAGGGTTTGAAATTGAGGGGTGTAGATCCTCTTACTTCCTCAACAAAACCCTTGCAAATAAATTTATAAGCTTGATAATTATGGTGGAAAATAGGATAAGGGTGTATATCCTTATACTCCCTATCTAGCCCTAGCAAAAACAACCTTAACTTGAATTACCAATGATAATAACAAAGTAAAGAACCATACCAATCCAATAAAATCCTTAGCATCCTAATGCAAACCACCACAATAAGCTAGAAAAGACCTCCAAGGGATAACACATCATCATCATCATCATCATAACCAAAGAAACCATTCCATAGCACAAGAGACAAGAATAAATCTAGGTGTAGCGAAAATTTCAATCTAAGTATTTCTCATAAGAGGGAGAGTTATGTTAAAATGGGATCTTATGATCTCTTATTTATACAAAATGTCACTAAGATAGTTTGTCCACATAATATTAGGGTAAACCACAAGACCAGGGGTCAACAACCATAATCTTGCCCCTTTTACAAAATAATATTAAACAATTCACTCAAATTTTACTTTTACACAAAAAGAAACCCTAATTTAGAAAGACGTCACCCCTTTAGGGGATGTTTTGGCACTAGGAGCAAGTCATTGTGGATGGAGGAGTGTTGGAAGGCTTCCCAAAGCCACATGTCAAGCATCCAAGCTAGTTCCTTCATGGTCAAGCCTCAACCTCCTCAAAATGTCCTTGTGCCAATGCATATCAACCTCACCACCAAACCCTAACCCACTGGGTGACGCCATGCCTCTAAAGGTGACATTTTGCCTCTCCTTGGAAAAATGTTTGGCATGTGGGGGATAGGTTATGTCATCCAACTCATCTTATAGGCCTTTGAGGTTTCGTCTCTCTCATCCGACATGCGGGCCCTTAGCATCCTCCTGTGGGCTTCAAGCCTCATGGAAGCCCAAGCTACGCTTGTTCCTCCAAAATTGTCCACCAACAAGGTCCTGCAAAGACAAATAAGCATGCCCTCCAAGGATCTCAAGTCATATCATTGTGATAAGTAAATCAAATCAATAAATGAGCCACCTAATCATGTGCATCAAAGATTACCATATCAAACAATTAAGTGTTCAAAGACATTATGCGACTTGTCAAGCTTGAATATGGGAGGGTTGAAGAGGTGTCCTATTGGGTAGATCTTGCCCTAAGTCAAGGAGAGTTTCCAAGAGATCCCTCTCTAAGTCATGTAAAGTGGGTAAAGTTGTTAAGGGTCAAGACTCAATGGGCATGGGGTTCATGACATACAAGGGATTGTAGTGTCTCATTCATGGGTGCCTTTGTAGAGGGTGTGTGGTACCTTCGTTTGGAATGCACTTTTTCCAAGTGCATCATTTTTCCATTCTTTGTTTCTTTCATAATTTAAGGACAAGTTGAATTCCACTACCCTGGCTTGGTGTCTAGATAATGACAGTGTCACCCACAAATACCTAGCAGAAATGAGAAGGTTGGCTCATGATGAGACCCCCTTTCTCTCAGCCATGCAACTAAGAGCCATTACCCTAGCTTGGTGACCAGATAATGGTAATGTCATACCACTAGATATCCATGAACATGATAGGTCGAATCGTGATGAGACCTTCTATCCTCCAACTAACATTTTAAGCATTCATAATCATATTTCTTGTGGTTCCCCCTTTTCTCAAAGATAAGCGTTTCATTGCTTTCTCGGGTGATCCTTGGGTGAAGCATCTAGAAGGGTTATACATAGGATTTTATCTTTTACCCAACATCAATCCCTCTGGGCCTTCAAACCCTTCTTCCCATAGAATGGTGGACAATCCCTCATTGGGTCAATACACCCTATAATCCCAAGAGACAAGGAAATGGGGGGAAATAGTGATGAAAAGTGGTAAGTATGGTCAGGAATGGTACTATGGCTCTTCAAGGGAGTTCCTAGTAGAAAACCCATCCCTAAGGAAGACCACTTACTAGGGCACAATGTCAACCACCAAGGTGAAGCGAGGAAAAAGGCACAATGTCCAAGCATACATCATGAAATCTAAAGCAGTCTAGGATACAACATACTCAAATGCCTCAAATATTGAAATGACACTCACCATAATACCTGAATTATACCTCATGGAGAAAGGCCCATTGCCTCTCGGAAGCTAGCTGGTGTGGCGGATGCCATCTGAAAATCTACGACCTCTGTGATGGTGAGAAGGGTCTCCATCTGCACAAAAGGATATTGCTAGTCATGTGGTCTCTCGACACTCCATATCTGCAACCTGAGGGCCTCGAGACATGATCTCCTTAGTTATACACAAAATGGGGATAACAATTTCATTAAGGGGTTTCAACCCACTCAAATCAGGCATAATTCTAGAGTTCATAGAGAATTTTCACCATCCACTTATTGGAATTCACCTTGGAATCAATGTTAGAGTTGAAATTATCCTAAAAAAATGGGTTACTTTAAACTTGAGCAACCAAATTACTCGACGCCATGTTGCAAGTGATGCCACTAATGTTTTTCTTTCCTTGTCATGTAACAACACTTTAAAAGGCCAACTTTTAGCAATCTCTTGCTTTGCTAATATATTGATGCACTTTCTCAAATCTATTTCTATAGGTTTTGTATAAACAAAAGGGCATATAGTTTCTCAAATACAAAAGATGAACAAGAGAGAAAAAGCACAACTAGAAAGTGTTCTCTATAGACGAGGGACATGCATGTGTTAGAGTTTAATGTTGTTCAATTGCATTCGGTTTCTTTACAAGTTTACATGAATTGAAGCATAAACCATGAACAATAACACTAGTAATAACCAAGATCATAAGAAGAATAACCATGTACAAAGACACAAGTACAATAGAAAATGCTAAGACAAAATGATCATAATAGATTGATATTTTATTAAAATGATGAGAGTTCCATATATAGAGAACATATGGTGACCATCCATGAAACGATGTGTCCCTCAGATAATAAATAACTACTTATTTATTATATACTTTTATACCTTGTATTATAAATAACATGTCATATATATATATATGGAAGAATGTCTTCCTGATGTTGTTCAAACATCAACAATCCCTCTCAAAGAGGTAGACATTATCAACCAGGGTTGTTCACCATAGGTACACCCCTGTGAGTGAATGTCATCCTAATTCTAACTAACATGTGGAGAGCACCTCAAGCTCCTGGAGTTCATATTATTCCTTGTCATGATTAACGAAGGACTACGACTGGGCCCATTTACCACAAGTACATATTTGTGATAAATGAATCCTATCTCCCTTGGTCTGCAGCCCAATCTAGGAGAAGGTTCGCCCGATGCTTACTTGGGACACTGTAGCAAAAGGTCTATCACACATGGCATTCCCATGTGGACTTCTATGGGCTACTTCCTCTAGAAACACTAGGGTCAACTCCCCATAGTGTGTGACATCAAGATCAACTCCTTGATATGTCCTCATGTGCTCTCCACAAGGGATGTTGGGCTATAATCCCAAACCCAATTATCCCTTCTCGGATAAGTGTCCTCACATATCAAGTCAACTCAGTCACAAAGGAGTACAATCTGGAGAATGTCTATCACACATGACACTCCCATGTGGACTTATGGAGGCTACTCCCTCTAGAAACACTAGGGTCAACACCCCATAGTGTGTGACGTCAAGGTCAACTCCTTGACATGTCCTCATGTGCTCACCACAAGGGATGTGTCCTCGTGTGCTCTCCACAAGGGACGTTGGGCTATAAGACCAAACCCACTTATCCCTTCTCGAATATGTGTCCTCACAAATCAAATCAACTCATTCACGGAGGAGTACGATCTAGAGAGTGTTTGTCATGAAAGTACTCAAACTTCATCATGGTAAGGGGTTTGGTAAGAACATTAGCAACCTGCTCATCTACAGGAAGGTATTGCACTAGTACTGCCTTCCTCTGCACCATGTCTAAGATGTAATGGTACTTGATCTCAATGTGTTTTGATTTGTCATGAAACACTGGATTCTCTGAGAGGTTCACACATCTCTGGTTATCACAGTGAATAACGGTGGAATCCAACACATGTCCAAATAAATCTGCAAGGAGCTTGCAAAGCCACACTACTTCTCTGATTTCCACACTCAATGCAATGTACTTTTGTTCTGCGGTGCTCAAGGTCACAGAAGTTTGTTTCCTACTACACCAGAAAACCATGGCAGATCCCAAAGTGAAGCAACACCCGGAGGTGCTCTTCTTGTCCACTATGCTCCCTGCCCAATCAGAGTCAGTATATTCGTGCAATCTCATGTCAATACTATAATTATATCTCAGACCATGTCCAATTGTGCCTCGCAGGTATCTCAATACATGCTTCACAACAATCTAGTATGTCTGTCTCAGTTGACTCATAAACTAGCTAAGTGGACTCATTACATAGCAAATATCTGGTATGGTGTTGTTAACCAGATACATCAATGATCCAATCAGTTGTTTGTGTAGGGTCAGATAAATCTCGTCGGAATAAGAAGAAGACACACTTAGTTTCTTCAGATTCGTCACCATTGGTGTAGCCATGGGATTACAGTTCAACATCCCAAACTTTTTCAATATCTCAATTGTGTACTTCCCCTGACTCAGGAAGATCTCATCAGTTCTCTGCCACACCTTTAGTCCCAAGAAGTAGTGCATCATACCAAGGTCCTTCATCTCAAACTCAAAGGCCAACACATACTTTCCTTCAACAATAAGGCTCTATGTACCGGTGAGGAATAAATCATCAACGTAGAGGGCCAAAATTAGGGACTCGCCATTAAGAGTATTGTAGTACAGGTTGGGATAAACAACAATTGTTTTGAAGCCCAGACTCACCAAGTGTCCATCAATCCTCGCATACCAAGCTCGAGGTTCCTTCTTGAGTCCACATAGGGCCTTCTTCAACCTGCACACATGAGACTCCTTCTCATGTATCACAAAACCATTTGGTTGCTTGATGTATACTTCTTCCTCAATCTCTCCATTGATAAATGATGTCTTTACATCCATCTGATGTTGTCTCCGACCCATGGATGCTGCAAGGGAAATAATCATCCAGATATAAGTGTATCGAGCAATAGGAGAAAATGTCTCCTCATAATCTATTCCCTCCACCAGAGAGAATCCTCTAGCAACAAATCTTTCTTTGTGCTTCTTGATGCTCCCATCATCTGTGTGTTTGATCTTATAGATCCACTTGGAAGTCACTATAGACTTCCCCTCAGGTCTCGAAACAATATCCCACATATCATTCTTCATGATGGACTGATACTCTTCCATCATGGCATCTCTCCATATTGGTTGATTAGATGCCTCCTCATAACATGAAGGCTCAGAATCAATGATGTGGCTCATAGCTGTGGCATAAAAACTAATATCTTTGAGGTCTCCTGCTCTCTCAAAAGGTACCACGAAGAGTTACATGTCCTTCTGCCTCATGTAGAGTCTGATGAGCCCATGTAGGTCTCTTCCGACCTATTGCAATATCTCTGGGAACATCAACTGGAGACACAGGATCAACGGGATCAATAGGCTCAACTGTCTCCCTCTAAACCGTTGGAGGGTGAGTGGGAGAAGGCACCATCTCTTCTTGTCTCTCACTACTAATCTCCATGTGAGATACTCTAGATCTCCTTAAGGCTACCTCCTCCTAAAAGGTGATATCTATGCTCACCTCAATCTGTCTCTGACCAAGGATGCAGATTCAACATGCCTTCGAAGACTCACTGTACCCCACAAATGTACTCTTTCTACTTGAAGGGTCTAACTTGGTCCTTTTCTCCTTGGGTACATGAATGTATACTGGACACCCAAATTTCCTAAAGTGTCCAACCTCATGCTTCACCCCGGTGAAGACCTCCTCATGAGTCATGTTCCTCAAAGTCTTATGAAGACTTCTATTATGAATATACACTACAGTCATGGATTATTATGCCCATAGAAACATAGGTAAATGTTGATCATGCATCATCACCTTGACTTCCTTAACAATAGATCCATTCTTCCTCTCCGTGACCCCATTTTGTTGAGGGTTGTAAGGAACAATGTACTCCCTCATGATCCTTGCCTTAATGCAGAAATCACCGAAATCATGGGAGGTGTATTCTCCTCCATTATCTGATCTCAACACTTTGATATTCTTTCCGGTCAGGTTTTCGACCTGTGCTCTGTACTCCTGAAATTTGGCAAGGACTCCATCCTTGGTCTTCAAGAAGTAAATCCAAGTCTTATGAGAGTGGTCATCAATGAAGATCACATAGTATAGGTATCCACTCAAGGAAGCAACTGTCACGGGTCCACATAAATCTATATGAACCAAGTCTAAGATCCCCTTGGATTTGTTCTCACTGCTCGGAAAGGACCCCTTGGAATTCTTTCCAAGATCACAACCTCTGCAAATTCCATCATGTTCAACATGGATATTTGGAAGGCCTGACACCATCTTCCCCAGAGTGGGAAGAGATATACAATATAAATGAGCAAGTCTCTTATGCCATAGTTCACTCAAACCTATAGAATCATGCATCAAGGTCTGAACAATCAATATATACAATCTGTCCTCTCGAACACCAATCACCTTAGTAGAATCCATACTAGAGTTCTTGTTCCATGCAAGAAACTTTCCATCAAAGAAAGCAACCTTGTAGCCTTTGTTCTCTAAGGGTGAAATAGAGATAAGGTTCCTTCTCATCCCAAGTACAAACAATATATCACTCAAATTGTTAAATTGTTAAGAACCAAAGAACTAAATACAAAAGCACCACAACAAATATAAAAGAACAATATGCAAAATCTCTTTTATTACTATCAAACCCTTGAGGTAGGGCAACACCATAAAATGGATCCTATTATGGAAGGGATCCTCTCATGTTCACTTTCCTCTTCGAGGGGGCATCCTCCTATTTAGCTACAACTCACAATACAATATTTCTCTTCATTTCCCATTAATTGCTTGAACCCCTTTATATAGTGCTACCATCACCTAAGAATATTCTACAGGAGGAATCTTCTAGAAGTAGAACCTTCTAAGAAGTCCTCTTACATTTATTATATCTAACTATCCATTTATTATATCTAACTACCATAGTGGGCCTTATTTAATAATATAGTGGACCTATTCCACCTTACATTGAATGGCCTTCACTATTATCACTATGGGCCCTATGGGCCCCCATTACTACCTCTCTAACTACCTAATATTCCATCCCCCTTATGAAAGCGTTGTCCTCAATGCTTTATGTACAACCATAAACCAGGGTCCCATGGATAATTGTGGACCATAATGTTGAAGAATATTGGAGAACCAAGGTCCCATGTAGAAAGGAAATCCACCATGCTGAATTAGGCCAACCGCCATTGTAAGCTCGGGTCTCATGTCCAAGTGCTCATGTGAATTCCCCGTGGAAGATTTTGGAACCCAATAACCAACTCAAAATGATGCTCCAAAGATTTACACCTGTCATGTGGATCCAAATAAGAAGATCCATCCACATAGTGGAAAATGGTCGTAGCAGAATCTGGAAGGAATAATACCGCCGTAGAATATGCATGATGGACACTGGTAATAATCATTGGCTCCCGATTTATCACATTGATTCTCTCTACAGAAGGTGGATTAGAGTCATAAAAAAAAATATGAAAGTGGTTGTCATCCTAAAAATGACAACTATCCATATACCAATCATCACAATCGACCTCCAAATCATACCAAGCATATATTTCTTGATTATATTCATCCCTGATGTCTGCCATAAGAAATCTCTCCTGCATGCTATTCAATGAATCTTGAATACTACAAAAACTATCATTGAGGTCATTTGTGAGACCATCTATAAAGTCATCCAATGTGTCACACAATTGGGATTTGAATGCTTCAGTAATTTATAGAAATTATTTGAGGGTTTGAGAGGAAATAAACATCTGAGCACCCTATGAAATCTTTGGTCCCACAGTTGTCACGAAAAAACCCCCAAAAAAGAACAATAAGTTACGGCAGAAAATCGTGGCTTTTTCCAGAAAATCCCGGAAAAACTGCTGAATTTAAAATGCTCATAACTTCACTTCCCGGACTCCGTTTCGACTAATTGTGTTTTTGAAATTGGGTATTTTTCCGAGAGGAATTCAAATACCCAATTTGTTTTTCCAAATTTATCTCATAAAGCTTCATTTCTGAAGTTGAAGTGCATCGCCCTCTCTTTTTTTCCCTAGAATTTTTTTGCAAAAAGAGCAAAAATTTCTTCCCTTCTTTGGCCAAGGAAAGTGCTTTGATACCAATTGTTAAGAACCAAAGAACTGAATACAAAAGCACCACAATAGATATAGAAGAACAATATGCAAAATATCTTCTATTACCATCAAACCCTTGAGGTAGGGCAACACCATACAATGGATCCTATTATGGAAGGGATCCTCTCCTATTCAGTTGCCTCTTCGAGGGGGCAACCTCCTATTGAGCTACAAATCACAATAAAATATTTCTCTTCATGTCCAATTACATTGCTTGAACCCCTTTATATAGTTCTACCATCACCTAATAACATTCTAGAGGAAGAAGCTTCTAGAAGTAGAACCTTCTAAGAAGTCCTCTTACATTTATTATATCTAACTACCCATTTATATATAACTACCTTAGAAGTAGAACCTTATAAGAAGTCCACACTTTCAACCACTACCAGACGTGTTGGAAAAAAACCAGTTACTGTTGATCGTGCAGAGTGTTGATGATGCCAAGAACACCCAAATAATATGTAAACCTAGGTACCCTTGCAGGCTTTGTAAGGGTAGCCATCTTCTTAAGGATTGCCCTGGTCTATCGAAGGTTATAGAATCATGGTTTGCACACCCTCGCCAACCCATGTTGTTAGCCTCTGAACAACATGCTGGTGACCTCCCGTCGACTAGTCACAATATAGTTGGGAAGAAGAAAAGTAGAGCCAAGTTCCCGTGTATGTTATGCAAAGGGCGTCATCTAACTCATCTTTTCCCTCGCATGGAAGAAGCCTCGAAATTCCTGGAAGACATGACTGTTGCACATTCTCAACTTCCAGCTGCTTATCGCAAGATTACTCTCGACCCACTGGTAGTTGATGGAATGATCAATTCGGCCCCTTTGTCGGTCAATCCGGTTGATCATGTAATCAATCTGGTCACGTCTTTAGTTGAACCAGTTGACAAAGTGGTCAATCTGATCCCATCCTCGGTTGATCCCACTCTCACGTTAGAGAGTGAAACCCAAGTGGTTGATTCGATCCCATCCTTGGTCAATCCCACACTCTCGTTAGAGAGTGACACCCAAGTGGTCGATTCATTTCCACCCGTCGACCCCATTCTCCCCTTGGAGAATGAAACCCAGGTGGTTGATCTGATCTCACCATCGATTGATCCTACTCTCCCACTCGAGAGTAAACCCGATACTGCCCATGTTTTTCTCGTTGATACATAATCTACCTTATTGGGGGACATTCCTCCTTCTCTCGTGGAACCCCCTCCAAGTAATGAGACCATCCTTTTTAATTGGGGTGTGCTGACTGGACCTCGTCTTCCCTCTCACATTCCTTTCCAGATTACAGTACAAGTTTGTGGTCAGGATGTTCCTCAGATGCTGATAGATGAAGGTGCATCTGTTAGTATTCTATCCTCTCTTGCTTGGAAAGCTTTAGGTTGTCCTCAGCTTGCGCTAGTTACACAGAATCTGTTAGCTTTTAACAGAAGAACCAATCAACCTTTAGGGACCCTTCCTCAGTTTTCTGTGACTTTGGTAGGGAAAACTGTCTTTATTGATTTCATGGTAGTCCACGACATCTTGGATTTCTCTTTACTCCTTGGGCAGGATTATGTCTATGCCATGAAAGCTATTGTGTCCACTCTTTTTCGTGTGATATTTTTCCCTCACGATGGAAGAATTGTCACTATTGATCAACTTCATTCATTGGTCCTGATTGGATTACCTCCCTTAGTGGTTCTTATATGCAGACGGTATCACCCCTGCCACAGGTAAATTATGTGGCGTTGTCTACCATGCCTTCCACTATCGATGACAATGAATTGGATCTGGTAGTTGACATGGTGACCTCTTCAGTAGGGACTATTGGAGCTTGACCTCCTTACCCCTCTCGCGACCCTCAACATGTGTTCCTTCCAGAGTGTGTTTCTTCCGTCAAATGAATATCTCTTGGAAGCCATGACCGAGTATTGTCCCTTGACATGGTGTCCTTCCAGAGCATTGTCCTCTTGGAAGCCATGATCAAGAAGAGTCTCGAGCATGATTTTCTGATTTCAGGCTCATTAAAAAATGATACCATCTTTGAGCATGGTTTTCTGATTTCAAGCTCATTAAAAAATGAAACCAACTTTGAGCATGGTTTTCTGATTTCAAGCTCGTTAAAAAATGAAACAACTTCCCCCTCTCTGTTTGAGTCATGTCCTTCGTCTAGTATTTGAAGCTTCTTTTCATCCTCCTATGTTGTCGAACGAAACGAAGCTTGGGGGGCAATGCTTTCAGCCTTTGGACTTCATGTTGAAGTTGACCGCGGGTTTTCTTAAGCTAGGGGCTAAGTACCAACCATCCATGTATACTGCGTTGGGAAGTCCAAGCATAGTTTTCTATGGTTCAAGCTTTTGTAAAAATGAAACCACCTACCTCAAGCATAGTTTCCTCTGGTTCAAGCTTGTGTAAAAATGAAACTAGGTCCAAGCATAGTTTTCTATGGTTCAAGCTTGTGTAAAAATGAAACCACCTACATCAAGCATAGTTTCCTCTGGTTCAAGCTTGTCTAAAAATGAAACCAAGTCCAAGCATAGTTTCGGCTAGTTTTAAGCTTGTGTAAAAATAAAATATATCCCAAGCATAGTTTTGTTTTGTTTTAACCTTGCGTAAAAATGAAAACAATCCTGAGCTTAGTCTTTGTTCTCTTTCGTGCTCGTAAATCAATGAGAATGTAACCGAGTATACTTTTATCACTTTTTCAGACTCATAGAGGTGATACGAAAAAAGAACCCACTGGAGTTCCCTTTAAGCTCTTTTTAGACTCTCTAAACATGAAAAGATTGCCGAGCGACCTAGTTCTTTTCACGCTTGTCAAAGTATTTGAAGAAAACGTATGTTGAGCGATAGTTTATCTCTTTTTCGGTCTCATTAGACTATTTTACGAAAAAGGAACTGAGAGAGTTCTCTTTAAGTGTTTTTTCAGATTCTCTAAACATGAAAAACCCATGAATTTTCTTTCTTTGGACTCGTTAAACAAACATCGAATGACCCATATGGGACCGAACCATGTTGGATCATGTTGTCATTGATGCCAATGGTTTGATTGATTGATGTCAAGTGATTGATTGATGTCAAATGATTGATTTATTGATGATTGATGTAATATAATATGTATTTTTCTTGATGAGATTGCATAGATGAAGATGGATCAATGAGTTGTCATTGATACATGATGAAGATGGATCGTTGTGGTTTCATTGGTATATGATGCATTGTTGGAAAAATGTATAGATGACTCGTTATTTTCTTATCATGATTGATAAGGTGCACAAATGGATGAACCCCAAAGTGGTCCCCTTATGGTGAAAGCCCTCACGGGAAGACGCTTTGTGGATTGAGTTATCCTAGAAGAATGGTTGGAGGACCCTTGCTCTCATTATTTTCTTATCATGATTGATAATGTGGACAAATGGATAAACTCCAAAGTGGTCCCCTTATGGTGAAAGCCCTCACGGGAAGACGCTTTACAGATTGAGTTATCCTATAATAATGTTTGGAGGACCCATGCTTGTATGTGGAATAATGAGATGAAGATCAAGGAAATTATTGGTGAAACTATCCTAGATGGATAATGCTTGTCATGCCATTTCCGGTGGAATGTGGAATGTCACATAAATCCTCATGTTTTGAGAATTATGGCCTTACGAAGATGAAGGACCCCCACATGAAGGCTTGAAGCCCCCAAGGTCAAAGAAGTCAAAGTGACCTAAAAGAAGAAATCATTATTTAAATGATAAAGTAAAGTGACAAAGTCAAGGT